>JBBPBX010065296.1:0-19991 GCA_038048925.1 Garcialebias charrua | reverse complement strand
CCCCCTCCTACAATGCTGTTATTGCTAGTATCACTCAGCCCTCTGTGAATAGCAAACAACCATCAGGGTACTAACGATCCATCGTTAGGCTGATGGTCCTCCTTGATCATGGGAGCAGCTGGTTTTGTTTGTCATCAGAAAACTGGTTGATCCACTGAGAGGGTGCTATTTATAAGACTAAGCTGAATACAGCAGCTCAGACTGAGGAAGTCTTTCAGACGAAAGACGAAACATTTCTACTTTTTTGTTTTGTTTTGTTTTTTGAATGTCCAGAGGACCAGACTTAGCTTTTTTAAATATGTATTTTACTTTACTGAAACTTCAAAATAATTATAATGGTCGTCTTTTCTTTTAACAGGTGTTTTTTTCGGATAAATCCAGAAAAGGGAACCAAAGTGGAGAACAAACACTCAAAGCGTCGTCTCAACCTGAACCCCCGAGTCCTCACCCTGATACAGGAACTCACCGATCACGAGTGGTGTGACACCTAAATAAGGACTCTCTCTGTGGACTCTAACTTGTTCAATGAAGAGGTACTGCAAGTTTTTGCTTTTTGGACTATTAGCAGGAAAAAAATATTTGAAGTTTCTGCTCTGTGGACTGTTCATTGAAGAAGCACTGCAAGTTTTTGTTTTGTGGACTTTTAGCAGGAAAAAAATATTTGAAGTTTCTGCTCTGTGGACTGTTCATTGAAGAAGCACTGCAAGTTTTTGCTTTTTGGACTATTAGCAGGAAAAAAATATTTGACGTTTCTGCTCTGTGGACTGTTCATTGAAGAAGCACTGCAAGTTTTTGTTTTGTGGACTTTTAGCAGGAAAAAATTATTTGAAGTTTCTGCTCTGTGGACTGTTCATTGAAGAAGCACTGCAAGTTTTTGTTTTGTGGACTGTTAGCAGGAAAAAAATATTTGAAGTTTCTGCTCTGTGGACTGTTCATTGAAAAACCGCAAGTTTTTGGACTGTTCTGTTGGAGAAAAGGTACCGGTACTACAAGTTGTTGCTTTGTGGACGGTTGACGTATTGCACATTTTTGCCTAAACTTCCACATTTCCACATTTTTTGTTTAAAGTACTGTATTAAGACAACTGCTAAAAATGTAAACATTTACATTTAATTTATTTTAAGCTTTTTGCCTGGCATTTGGTACATTTTGTTAATTGAAAACTGTCTTGACTAAAAGAGGCTAATCTTCAGTTTTTGATTGTGGATTAAGTCAGAGTTGCTGAATTGTTTAAAAATGGTGACAATAAATTTTTCGAAAGTGATATGTACCTCTCATTCCATGATGTTACATTTTGCATGTTTTGTAATGACAGTAGTAGTACTGGTAGTCAGTTAGCGGGTTTAAAAAGTAACTTACCATTTAATTTGATTATTATTAGCGATGAACAAAATACACAAAATATCCTTTATTTTACATACAAAATTTTACTGTGGTTTTACCAGTTTAAATTAGTTTTTTGTTTGATATTTCCCAGTTAATTTAGCCAGTTGTTGATGTACAAAATGATTTGGTAGTAAGTTGTAGGTATTTAGTAATTCTAAGTGGGGTTAAATTTACATCAGTCCACACAAATTAAAAAAAATAAGTTAACACTAAGCATGGCTAATGAGTTATCTGAACTTATTTTTTTTGTATTAGTTGTACTACTTGATTTAGTACTGCAAACTTAAAAAAGATTAGCTTTTCTTACTCACTAATCTTAAGACTACTTTGCTTAATTTTTTTGAGGCAACGAGTTTGCGTACTTTTTTTAAGTAAGGTGAACTAAGTAGATCTTACAGTGTGGTATGCTTCTCAGCTTTTAGATGTCTCTAAGCAGTGAGAAACTGCTGTTTTGTGCTTAAAAGACCAGCAACAAGCAAACTGGTGAGTGTTTATATTGTTTGTAGCATACCAATGCTGGCATTAGCATGCTAAAGCAAATCCCAATTGTTTGTTGGCTTATGGCCTTTAAATATAAATGGTCAAATGCTGTTTAATGGATTAAATGGTTATGTTGTACTTTTGTGCCATCTTTAACATTTAATCATACAGTGACTATGAATGTGAAGAGTACTCTATTTAGAAATTGTTTGTGTATTTATATTATGATAAACAATTTAGAAAAGTAAATCATGTACATGTAGATCATCAATACATTTATCCTATGTATTTGTAAAACTATTTATGGTATGGTATTGATAGTGATTTTGATATTAATACTAGAAAATGATGTTAACTTGATCCTGTTGTACAGGCCAGGTTTCTATGAGGGAGGCCAGATTTCCTATGATGGAGGCCAGGTTTCCCATGATGGCGAGCTACCACTAGGCTTCAGGCCCAAAGAACCCGGAGCCAGAACCTGAGTTGTCTTGTGCGGTAGGAGATGCTGTGGCCTGCTCCCTACACACATACCCAAAAACCTTTACAAGCGCTAAAGGCTCCTGAACATTTATTTGGTCTTTATTGACTAAATTTAAACCCCTCAATCTTATCTGGACTATTGCCCTGGCCTTGGTATTTCATGAACTGTGGGATTAATACAAGCATTTGGATTTAGTCTGGATAATTTGGGAGATCTGTTCATCTATTGAAATATTTTGTTTATTGGTACAATGAATGGATTGATGACATTGATGACAGTTGTTTTTGTTTTGTTTTTGTACATATTGTAAATATCATATTTAATACAAAGCACCTTATGCACTGATTTTCTGTCCTTGTGTTCTTAAATACAAATGCAACCATGACCCTTCATGAGGCGAACATTAGAACCTTCTGATAACTGGCCTGCTACTAATACTTTTGAGTGATCACCACTTTGTCTGATCTTTAGCATTTACATCATATATGCTACAATATTTTATGGCGAGCTAGCCAGGAGGGTTATTTGGTTGTTTAATCTGTATTTTTGGTTCATTTGGTTATCTTGCATGATGGATGTGTTTTTGCAATGTGGTATTAAAATCACAAATGCTGTCTTGGTAGAGGGCATATCAGTAAGTGACAGTAAGGATGAAGTTTTTGACTTTTTAAAACAGTATGGCGAGATTAATAGATTTGAAATAATTTCTGAACCTAACTCTGAATTCCATGAGTCACTTGTGGTCGAATTTTGTTCCAGTGCCGCTTTAGAAATGTTACGGCCTAAGTTGCCATGCACTTTGGAATTAGAAGATCATACTGGTTCTTTTTGTATTTCTGATTTACCTACTGTCTGCACTACACGTGCTGTGCAAAGCAGAACCTCATCATGTCTATCTGATCTGCAGAACTTGGCTAAACTGACTGGTTTGGATTATGGTGAAGTACTAACAGCAATGATGACTCAGATTGGTCTCTCTATTGCTGCACTCAAACCTGCTGTTCCGGTGAAAGAGCAACCCACTGATAGTGAGGCTGTGTCCCCACCAGTACCATCAATGAGCAACCCATCACCTGTCCCACCATCAGTCACAAGTTGGTCAGTTCCTCTAACCACTGTCCCAATTTCAGGCAGTGAACCACAGCAACGATCTAGTTCCATTTCACAGCCAACACCAAGACAATCCACTGCCAGCATAAATCTCCATCCACCTGAGGTCCAGCGCTATGTCGTGGAGCACATTGTAAAGAATGAAGACAGTTCTACACATCAACGGCTCAGAATGTTTTCAGGGCATGCGCCTAGACCAAACCATGAAGCAGACTTTGAAACATGGAGGTCTGAAGTGGAATTGTTACTGAAGGATCCGGCTGTGTCTGATCTCCAGCGTTCGAGAAGGATAGTGGACAGTCTCTTGCCGCCAGCTGGTGAAATAGTCAACCACCTAAGTCCTGACACACTGCCCACTGTGTACTTGGAGACACTTGATTCTGCATATGCAACAGTGCAGGATGGTGATGAACTGTTTGCTAAATTTATGGATACTTTCCAAGATGTCGGAGAAAAACCATCGGCCTACCTTCAACGGCTCCAAGTTACGCTGAATTCTGCAATGAAAAGAGGAGGTGTGGCAGAGGCTGCTGTCAGCCATCAATTATTACAACAGTTCTGTCGTGGGTGCTGGGACGACAACTTAATCGCAGAGCTTCAATTGAAACAGAAAAAAGTAAAGCCACCTAACTTTGCTGAACTGTTGCTCCTTTTACGTACAGAAGAAGACCAGGAAGCAGCAAAAGCCCTGCGCATGAAACAGCACCTGGGGTCTACAAAGCAGAAAGCTACGACCCATTCTCAGTTTGCCCATAGTAATGGTGAAGAAAAGGGAACTTTAGCTGTCCTGACCAGCACCACGGAGAGACTGGCCCAACAGCTAGCTGACGTCCAGCAACAGCTAGCCTTGCTGACTGCTCACCAGCCTAACACCTCTTATCACAAGACTCAGACTTTCAAGCAGCACCCTGGAAAACCTGATCATTTTTTGGCATCATCGCGCAGGACCACATCTCAGCCCAAACCAGGCTACTGCTTCAGATGTGGTGAAGATGGTCACATGAGACCACAGTGCCAGAACGAACCCAATCCAACCCTTGTTGCCAAGAAGAAAAAGCAGCATGCCCAGAAGCAACAAACCTCCTCTCGTCAAAATAATTTAAACTAAGTCCGGTGCCTTTTGAGGGACAAAGAGGTGCCAGGGATCAAATTTGTCCCAGGAATAAAAAGAAAATCGTTCGGTGTGCAGAACAGCTCATAGAAAAGAGAGTTCCAGACCAATGACCAAAGGGGCTCATTGGCTCAAAATGTTCTGCCATCCTGAACATTTCTGGATCCAACTGTAACTGTCTACTGGACACAGGCTCACAGGTGACCACCATTCCTGTTTCTTTTTATAATGACAACCTTTCTGACCAACCTGTGAAGCCATTGAACAACCTGCTTGAAGTGGAAGGGGCTGCAGGACAATCTGTGCCTTATCTGGGCTATGTTGAACTCCTGTTGACTTTCCCTAAAGACTTTTTAGGAACAGATTTTGAGGTTTCAACACTTGCTTTAGTTGTTCCAGATGTCCGTCCAGAGAGTACATCACCTGTGCTTATTGGAATGAACACATTGGAGATATTGTATGCTCAATACATTGACAGTGAGTTTTCCACCTTTCAGCCCCAAGCTTATGGCTATAAAGCAGTGATGAAACTTCTGGAACTGCGTCACAAGAAAAGCCAGATGGGAAGTGCAGAGGTTGTGCGACTAATGAGCCAAACTCCATTCCTCATCCCAGCAGGGAAAACAATGGTCCTGGAAGGTTCTGCCAAAATTGACACCCAGTCTAGAGTTAGATGGGCCATCATTGAACACCCGTCTATAGCTCTTCCTGGAGGACTATGTGTGCAGCGTTGCTTGATCACCCTTCCACATCACATGCCATGTAAAGTCCCTGTAGTCATCAAAAATGAATCAGAGCAAGACACTTGGATTCTACCCTTGTCTGTTATTGCTGACATTTGTGAAATATCTACCATCTTATCACAACAAGTGGTTGCCTCTACAGCAAAGCCTCATAAGAAAACTAGTTTGGAGTTCAATTTTGGTGATTCTCCTATTTCACCAGAATGGAAGGAGCGCATAACAACAACATTGAACAACATGCCTGAAGTATTTTCCCATCATGAAACGGACTTCGGCTGTACAAATAAAGTGAAACATCACATTAAGCTCAACGATGAGACACCATTCAAGCATCGAGCACGTCCTATCCATCCCCAAGATCTTGAAGCTGTTCGTAAACACCTGCAGGACCTGCTTGAATCAGGGGTTATAAGAGAGTCTGAATCACCGTTCTCTTCTCCAATCGTGGTTGTCCGTAAGCCGAATGGTGATGTAAGGCTGTGTATTGATTATAGAAAGTTAAACCTACAAACAGTTAAGGATGCGTATGCACTTCCAAACTTGGAAGAATCCTTTTCGGCCTTAACTGGGTCCAAATGGTTTACAGTGTTGGATTTGAAATCTGGTTTTTACCAGATAGAGATGAACGAAGACGATAAGCCAAAAACTGCATTTGTCACACCTCTTGGTTTTTGGGAGTGGAATCGGATGCCACAGGGGGTAACCAATGCCCCGAGTACCTTTCAAAGATTGATGGAGAAGTGTATGGGAGACTTGCATCTTAATAAAGTACTTGTGTTCATTGACGACCTTATTGTCTTCTCCGACTCTCTTGAGGAACATGAGAGAAGGTTAATGCAAGTACTAACCAGACTAAAAGAGTTTGGTTTAAAGTTGTCCCCTGAAAAATGTAAGTTCTTCCAGACCAGTGTGCGGTATTTGGGCCATGTTGTGTCTGAAAAGGGGGTAGAAACTGACCCAGAGAAGATATCTGCATTAAAATCCTGGCCAGTTCCCCGAAACCTTAAAGAGCTAAGATCTTTTCTGGGATTTGCTGGTTACTATAGGCGGTTTATTAAGGACTATGCCACCCTTGTCAAACCGCTAAACCTCCTCACACGTGGCTATGCACCAGTTCGTCAGTCCACCAAGACTAAAAGTATTTTGGCTAAGTACCTTGATCCCAAACAGTCCTTTGGTGAAAGGTGGACCACTGATTGCCAAATTGCTTTTAATACAGTAATTGAGAAGTTGACCTCTGCTCCTGTACTTGGATTTGCCAACCCTAAGTTACCTTATATTCTCCACACAGATGCAAGCACAATAGGGCTGGGAGCTGTGTTATACCAGGAGCAGGAAGGCAAGCTTAGAGTAATTGCCTATGCCAGCCGAGGCTTGTCTCAGAGTGAGTCAAGATATCCAGCCCATAAGCTTGAGTTTCTGGCCTTGAAATGGAGTGTGACAGAGAAGTTTCATGATTATCTGTATGGTGCCAGCTTCACTGTCATTACAGATAGCAATCCACTCACATATGTCCTGACATCAGCCAAGCTTGATGCCACCAGTCACCGATGGTTAGCCGCACTTTCTACATACTCATTTAATATGCAGTATCGTGCTGGAAGACAAAATTTAGATGCTGATGCCCTGTCAAGGTGCTTTCATGGGGAAGCTTCAGAAAAAGATCTTCCATGCAAAGAGTGGGAACTAGTTCACCAACTCACAAAGCAATTGTGTGAACCTGGCAATGCTAAGGAGATTTCTTCTGACATTGTGGATGCCATTTGTCAGAGTTGTCTAGTGAGAACACACCTCCAGTCAGACTCATTATATTCTATCACCATGGTTGAGTCCTTATCAGCCAGCATCAAGGTCATTCCAGACACTTATGTCAAGGAAGACTCGTACGGCTTGCCAGTTATTCCATCTCTATCACATGATGATTTAAAAGCAGAACAGCAAGCTGATCCTGCGATCCGCAAAGTAGTTTATCAGCTTGAGACAGGTGAACAGGTTCCCCACACAACTCGAGAGGAATTGCCAGAGCTGCCCTTGTTGCTACGAGAATGGAACAAGCTGGTGTTGGAGGACGGTGTGTTGTATAGGAGAAGGCAGGAAGATGATAAATTCATTTTCCAACTAGTTCTTCCTCCAAACCTACGTTCTACAGTCCTTAAAGCCCTCCATCAAGATATGGGGCATATGGGTATAGAACGTACACTCGATCTGGTACGCCAAAGGTTCTTTTGGCCAAAGATGGCAGCTGATGTGGACCGAACCATTAAAACATGTGAACGTTGTGTTAGGCGTAAGGCTTTGGTTGAAAAAGCAGCCCCACTGGTCAACATAAAGACCAGTCATCCTCTTGAACTACTGTGCATGGACTTTTTATCCATTGAGCCAGATAGTGCCAATACCAAAGACATTCTTGTACTCACTGATCACTTTACAAAATTTGCTGTGGCCATACCAACTCCCAACCAGAAGGCAAAAACTGTTGCCAAGTGTCTCTGGAATGACTTTATGGTCCATTATGGCATTCCAGAGCGCTTACATTCTGACCAAGGGCCAGACTTTGAATCAAAATTAATCAAAGAACTCTGTGAGCTGGTTGGAATTAAGAAGACTCGAACTACCCCCTATCATCCAAGGGGGAACCCAGTCGAGCGCTTTAACAGAACCTTGCTAAATATGTTGGGAACACTGGAAGCCAAGCAAAAGTCTATGTGGCGAGAGTACGTGAAACCCCTTGTACATGCCTACAATTGTACAAGAAATGAGGTCACAGGGTTTACACCCTATGAACTCCTGTTTGGTAGATCCCCACGGCTCCCTATTGACTTAGCTTTTGGATTACCAGTTAGAGAACCTCCATCTTCCTCCCACTCAGAGTATGTTAAAAACCTCAGATCTCGGCTTGAGGAAAGCTATAGATTAGCCACACAGAGTGCTGTCAAGTCTGCCAAAAAGAATAAAAGCCGCTTTGATAAGCGAGTGACACCCTGTGCTCTGGAGGTTGGAGACAGAGTGCTTGTTCGTAATGTTAGATTACGTGGAAAGCACAAACTGGCAGATAGGTGGGAGCAAGAGGTGTATGTTGTTGTCAAGCGTGCAGGTGATCTTCCTGTCTATACTGTAAAACCTGAGGCTAGGGATGGACCAACTCGCATACTCCATCGAGACCTACTGCTGCCCTGTGGGTTCCTCTCAGCCAGTACAGTAGATTTCCCTGTACCTGCTCCTGGCCGTAGACCAAAGACTCGTAGCCAAACTTAGAATCACTCTGATTTTGCTCTGGAAGGAGAAGGGTATTCTGATGTTCCAGAATGCTTTGAAAGAACCATCCAACCTGAACTCTTGGTTGAGTCCAGTGATGCAGTGAGATTTACTAGGTCATCAGTCCCAAGTGACACTGTTGATGCTGATCCTTCATTATCAGGTTCAGTAACAGCCCCTGCATGTGTAATACCTACAGCTAAGGAGTCTTTGCCACTGTCCAATGAAGAGCTGCTCACGTCTGTTGATAAGGCAGAAGAACTAACAGAAGTGCCAAAGATGGAGGAAAACACTACAGTTTACCCTTCTGAATCCGTGGAATTGCCTGTGGAAGAAAACATATTTACTGACATGACTGAAGACTTACATGAAGCCACAATATCTGTGGAGGCTGAGGGTGAAGGTCTTGGCCCTGAACAATCTGAGTCATCATTGGATCTGACATATAATGGTTCTGCCACTGCATCTAATGATGCTGAGGCTGAGATAGCCCTCAGACAATCTACCCGGCAGCGTCACCAGCCAAGTCGACTGCAATACTCTGTATTGGGTAACCCATTAATTTCTGTTGTTCAAACCTTGTTTCAGGGCTTATCCGATGCCTATACTCAGGCTTTAAACCATCGTCCCTGCAGCAGATGCTCAGAACTGGTAAAGTCCAATAATTCTCCTGCAACGAGGACGTGCACGAATTAAAGCGGGGAGGGTGTAACCCAGTCAATTTTGGTTCTTGTATTTCCTCAATTTTATGCTTTCACCTTGTCCACTGTTTTGGGACTAAGTGTGAAATCTCATGAGATTTTGTGAGATTTGAGTTTCATAGAAAAACATGGCTCCTCCCATCATTTGGGAAAGCAGGTGTGTGTGACTGGTGACTGAGGAAGTTCAGAGCTGCTGCAGGTGGGCATTAAACAATTTTAGATGAATTTATTTTTGGACTGTCATATACTTACTGGTATGCTTCTCAGCTTTTAGATGTCTCTAAGCTGTGAGAAACTGCTGTTTTGTGCTTAAAAGACCAGAAACAAGCAAACTGGTGAGTGTTTATATTGTTTGTAGCATGCCAATGCTGGCATTAGCATGCTAAAGCAATTGTTTGTTGGCTTATGGCCTTTAAATATAAATGGTCAAATGCTATTTAATGGATTAAATGGTTATGTTGTACTTTTGTGCCATCTTTAACATTTAATCATACAGTGACTATGAATGTGAAGAGTACTCTATTTAGAAATTGTTTGTGTATTTATATTATGATAAACAATTTAGAAAAGTAAATCATGTACATGTAGATCATCAATACATTTATCCTATGTATTTGTAAAACTATTTATGGTATGGTATTGATAGTGATTTTGATATTAATACTAGAAAATGATGTTAACTTGATCCTGTTGTACAGGCCAGGTTTCTATGAGGGAGGCCAGATTTCCTATGATGGAGGCCAGGTTTCCCATGATGGCGAGCTACCACTAGGCTTCAGGCCCAAAGAACCCGGAGCCAGAACCTGAGTTGTCTTGTGCGGTAGGAGATGCTGTGGCCTGCTCCCTACACACACACCCAAAAACCTTTACAAGCGTTAAAGGCTCCTGAACATTTATTTGGTCTTCATTGACTACATTTAAACCCCTCAATCTTATCTGGACTATTGCCCTGGCCTTGGTATTTCATGAACTGTGGGATTAATACAAGCATTTGGATTTAGTCTGGATAATTTGGGAGATCTGTTCATCTATTGAAATATTTTGTTTATTGGTACAATGAATGGATTGATGACATTGATGACAGTTGTTTTTGTTTTGTTTTTGTACATATTGTAAATATCATATTTAATACAAAGCACCTTATGCACTGATTTTCTGTCCTTGTGTTCTTAAATACAAATGCAACCATGACCTTTCATGAGGAGAACATTAGAACCTTCTGATAACTGGCCTGCTACTAATACTTTTGAGTGATCACCACTTTGTCTGATCTTTAGCATTTACATCATATATGCTACACACAAGTGGAACTTGAACAGTCTTGTCTGATTATTATTCCAAAGAACATCACTTTTGAAAATCTACTTAGGAATTATTCAGTTTTGAAGCGTCTTTTTTAACTCAAGCTTGTGTACAAAACTTGAGCTGAAGTCAAACCTGTTAAATATAATAATAATAATAATAATAATAATAATAATAATGAATTCAATTTATAACGCACTTTTCATTAATGAAAATCTCAAAGTGCTAAATATCAGACAATATAAACTTTTTATATTCAACAGATGTCTGCTACATGGTTTTATGAACCTCAGTTTGTAACAGCCCTTAAGATATGTTTTCTTCCACTGTACAGGACACGGCAGTAGGTGATGATGATGAGGGAACCTCTGGTCCAGCCTGGATGTGAGAAGTGGGGAGACACCACCGCTGCAGCCCAAACTTGGGGTAAGCAGTGAGGAGGCTAGAATCAAGATCAGATCCAAACACCAAATACAAACAAGTTGTTCAAATGAGGCACAGAGGACGGAGGAAAGGAAGTGATCCACGTGGAAACCATCAGATGAAGCAGCTCTTCTGTTCAACCATCCACACAGTTACCCCAGCTCGCATTTTGACGTCTAGTCACCGTTGAATCAACATCTGACGGTCGTGTTGGATAACCGTTGAATTTTGTGTTGATTTTGCAAATCTAATCAACGTTGAAGTAGCAACATCATTTCTACGTCAGATTCTCAACGTTGAAATCAACGTTGAAGTAGCAACATCATTTCTACGTCAGATTTCTCAACATAGGTGAATTTGCCAACGTTTATTCAATATTGATTTTAGTTTAGATTTTGCAAATCTAATCAACGTTGAGGTAGCAACGCCATTTCCACGTCAGATTTCTCAACATATTAAGTCCTGCATTTTAACAGTTTGACACAAAAATACATTTTGATCACTGTTTCAAGTATTGAGGTGCTGATGTGATCTCATCATATAACAGTGCCACCCTAATTGGACTTGTCTATTTTCACTATGAACATAGCAATCACAAAAATGTCTGAAAAATAATTTAATCTACATTACATGTTTACAACACAGTCAGCTAGGAAGAATCCAACAGAGACCAGAAATTTAGAAAACTGCTTTATTGTCTTAGACAATAATAATAAAAAAATGGCCCAAACATTGGGCAACACTGAAAGGAATTCTTGTCCATTTCTGCTTTTAAAGCACTTAAATCAATTTTAAATATTTATATACAGATTTCCTGTAAAATCAAAAAGATAAAGAAGATGTGGGCACTCAGCCTGGGTACAGCTGCTACTGGACCCCCAGGGTGTCTTTGGTGAACCTGTAGCCAGGATGTGGGCACTCAGCCTGGGTACACTTGCTCGAGGACCCCCAGGGTGTCTTTGGTGAACCTGTAGCCAGGACGCGTCTCATATCCAGGAAAGGGACTGCCTGTCTTGGCCAAGGCTGACATGGGGCGGCCGTGGCGTAGTGGTAATGGCAGGCGTCCCCCGATCGGAAGGTTGGCGGTTCGAATCCCGGTTCCCCACACCATGTGTCGTTGTGTCCTTGGGCAAGACACTTAACCCCGAGTTGCTCCCGGTAGGACTGGAAAGCACCTTGCATGGTAGTCTGCCGCTACCGGTGTATGAATGTGTGTAGCATTCAATGTGTGTAGCGCTTTGAGATTTTCACTAATGAAAAGCGCGTTATAAATTGAATTCATTATTATTATTATTATTATTATTATTATTATTATTATTATTATTATTATTATTATTATTATCTGTTTAAAAAATAAACACAAAAGAAGAACATTTCTACAGCAGCTATTGTAAATGGTGGTATAATTTTAAGCAGTGGGAATGATAATTTTGCACCACAATTTTTAGCTTAACTGGGGCGAAAAAAGAAAAATGAACATGTGACATTTGCTGAAGTCAGTAAAAGTTGTTCAGACTAAGCAACGTGCTGCATTTATACTGTCAATATTATACTTTTGACCACAATTTACCTTTGTCCACGAGAGGAAGACCTCGACCTCCAACGCCGCCTCTGAGAAAGGGACTACCTGTCTTGGCCAGGGCTGACTGATCTGTTTAAAAAATAAACATAAAAGAAGAAAATTTCTACAGCAGCTATTGTAATGGTAGTATAATTTTAAGCAGTGGGAATGATAATTTTGCACCACAATTTTAGCTGAACTGAAAAAAAGAACATGAAATTTGCTGAAGTCAGTAAATCTACTAATATTTTCTTCCACCTAGAAGAGTTGTTGTTCAAACTCAGCCTTTTTACAGTGCTTCATTTATACTGTCAATATTATACTTTTGATCACAATTTACCTTTGTCCACGAGAGGAAGACCTCGACCTCCAACGCCGCCTCTGAGAAAGGGACTGCCTGTCTTGGCCAGGTCTGACTGATCTGTTTAAAGCATGCAACAGCAAAATTGGTACACATCGCATCGTGAGTTAGATGAATTGTTACATCTCTAATTTTGATCATATTTAAATTAAATACCTTTGATCATTAGAAAGAGACTCAGAGGGACTCCTGCTACCATTGCATCCCAAGATTTGAGATTGAGTGCTTGAGGGGATGTCCATCGGGGTTCTTTCTGCATTTTAGAGGGTTTAAACATAAGTGTTAATATGTCAAAAATGTAAATTACTTTACACAAGGTTTCCAAGTACCCCAAGGGGTACGTGTACCCCCATTTGAGATACAGTGGAATACTAAACTTAAAAATATTTGATACTCAAAGACAAAACGGGTCTCACACAAATACATACCAAAATGAGCATTTGTCGTTTGTGGAGGAGTAGGCAGTATAGGGGATAATTAAGTTTTATCGTTTAATGTTAAACATATTTCTGAGACATTTTAGGCTTAGTGGCCTAACAGAGCAGACAAAAACATTAACACTAACACTGGACTGTTGTCTGCTAAATGAGGTGGTTGAAAAAAAAAGAGCTGGAGTTTAATGTTTTTGTCTGCTCTGTTAGGCACTGTTTCTCAAATGGGGGTACACGTACCTTCTCTGACCCCGGTCTCTATGCGTGTGTGTTGGTCTGCTGAAGGCGTGGACAGATGCAGCAGAGGCCCCGCTCCCGGAAGGAAGTCGTTGTTTGGGTCCTCAGCGTAGATACGAGCCTCAAACGAGTGGCCCCTCAGGGTTATGTCGTCCTGGAGGAGGGGCAGGGGCTCCCCTGCTGCCACCTGGAAGAGATTTTTATTACAAAATAAACTAAACTTTTAGTATAAGTTATGGTTTCCAGAGAGTTTTCAGCTCTCCGTCTCACCCTGAGCTGCCACTCCACCAGGTCGGTTCCAGTGATCATCTCGGTGACGGGATGCTCCACCTGCAGCCTCGTGTTCATCTCCATGAAGTAGAAGTTGTGCTGAGCGTCCATTATAAACTCCACAGTACCTGCAGGAATGGATCACAACATTTGTAGTGGGTGTGTGTAATAAGTCGCTGTGGTGGGAGGAGTTTAGCTTTGCGTGTCTTCACCTGCTCCAACGTAGCTCACGGCTTTAGCTGCTCTGACAGCTGCCTCTCCAAGTTTCCTCCGAACCTCAGGGCTTATCCCAGGCTGAGAAAGTCCAGGTGGAAATATGGAGGAAGGTAAAGGATAAACATGTTCACAAGTGTCTATAAAACATATCCACATAATTTAAACCTCAGGTGAAGAAGGTGCTGGTAACCTGTTGTGATTCATGAAAAAAGCTTCAAAACAAAATGCTTCTTAAGATCCCTCACACTTTTGAAGCCTCACTGACCACAAAAAGCTGCCTGCAGTTAAATCCCTAAGTTGCTACAATCTTAAGGGAACAGAGATTTTTGTAAAACCACAGTACAAAACCAGATTAAAGGGACGATCTACTTCAATACAGGGAATTGGATTGTGGAATGGTTTGGAAAATGATGTAAAAAAAAAAAGCAAATTCAATGTTTATGTTTAAGAGAATGATCAAAACTAAATTGTTGAAAAAACACATATAAATTAGTTAAATGTGAAATGTACTAGAAATTGAAAATTGGGATGAGTTATTCATTTTGTTCTGTTATTTATAGATGATTATTGTTTGAATTGATTTTTCAATTGATTGTTTTAAAAAAGGGGCAGGTATAATAAGATTCTTCTTCTTTCTGCTACCTTTCATTTTATGTTTTGTTTTCATACAATATGTGAAATTGTTTTGCGTTTTAATTTAAAATGAATAAATTAAAATAAATAAATAAATCATGTTTTTACTCAAATAATTCACGGGACTAAAAACAAATACTGTATTAAGAAGAAAATAATGTCACAATTACACACCGATGGAAGGATTACTTCACAAAAAGTACCTCAACTTCAAGTCCGGATCTTTGAATTTAAAATGTCTCATGTGACAAAGATGCTGAATATAAACCCTCTGTTTTGGTTAAACCGTGTCAAACGGACATCTGTTTTAAATGTAAACAGCTGTGAACTCCACTCACCCCTGGAGCTTCCTCTATGATCTTCTGATGTCTCTGCTGGACGCTGCAGTCCCTCTCAAACAGATAGACGGCGTTACCGTGCATGTCTCCAAACACTTGAACCTCTACATGTCTGCCAACAACACACAGCGAGACATTTGAAAACTTGCTAGTTCTTCAAAGACCAAATCAAACAGTCCTCTGAGCGTACCTGGGATCCTCTACGAACTTCTCAATAAGCATGACGTCATCATTGAAGGACTTCCTGGCTTCACGTCTCGCTGACTCCAGCTGTTCGATGAAGTCCGAGTCTGACCGGGCGATACGCATTCCCTAAAACACGCAAGGTTCAAATCAAGCTCGTGGAAGTTATGCTATCAAAGTTATTTCAGTTCTTCTCTGCGTCCTTTCACCTTCCCTCCTCCTCCACGGACTGCCTTGATCATCACAGGATAACCAATCTTTGCAGCCTCTGCCTGCAGCCTCTCGTTGGTTTGGTCCTCTCCATGGTAACCACCTATGATTGGCACCCCAGCAGCTGACATGATGTGTTTGGATGTGCTGAGACAAGAAAAAAAAAACTTGCATTATAACTTTTGGAAAAAAATGTCTACAGTTGCAAAGACGCTCAGTCCTCATCAGAAAAACTCAAAAATATGTGTTTCAGGAAGGTGGGTCACCTCTTGATGCCCATGTCTCGGATGGCTGAAGAAGGCGGTCCGATGAAGATGATTCCTTCCTGTTTACAAGCTTCTGCAAACTCTGTGTTTTCTGACAGGAAGCCATAACCAGGATGGACTGCCTGTAAACACAAACGTGTAACGTTTAATGAAGAGAAAGGTGGAAATTATTATTTTTTTAAAGATGGAGGATGAAACGTTCTTTATGACTTTAAGGAAAAAAGTGGCCTGTCGTGTTCCTCACATGGGACCCTGACCTCCTGGCCACTTCTAAAACTTTCTCCATGGAGAGGTAACTCTGTTGGGAAGGAGGCGGCCCGATGTGGTAGGCCTCATCTGCCTACACACGAAGCAGAAGAACAGTTTAAGAGTTCCTAACAGGGTTCTGGCATCTTTTGGTAGCCGGTGTCCATGTTTGCGTAGCACCAATAGCAGCTCATCTACTGATGTGCGTGTCACCTTATTCTTTACAGCCCATGTAACCAAATCACTTCTCAGATCACTTGGTTCCTCCTCTGACAAAGTTCCAATTTCTACATCACTTTCACTATCACTGTTTGGCAGGAGGCAATCATCTTGATAATCATCTTCTCCTGTATCAGGTTGGTTGTGTATCTGTATGTCTATTGGGCTATCAGCAAAAGAAAGTTCTGGGTTCTCATTTGAGGGACCTGGATTCTCTTCTGATGGGTCTGGATTCTCTTCTGAGTCACTAGACTCCACCAATGCACGTAAATGTGCATTTAGTCGTCTCCATTTTTTGGGATACATCTGGGAGTGAAATAAAAACCAACAATATTTCTAAGCCTAAATGTTTTATAAATAGAAACATTAAATTTTAAAATAAGTGAAAACAGTCAATCATTTTTAAACTTTTTTCAAATTAACCTGTCTAATTTTTTCAAAAATGTAAAAAAAATGTTTTTTTTACAGTACTTTCAGATCAAAATGGATGGCTGGGTTAGGTTTGGAGACAACTCACCACTGAAGGTGAATTGGGTCGTGTTCTTCCAAATCTGTGGAAAAGAGCAAGGAGAGGAATGTGAAATCTCAACCTTATTGTAAAAGTTTGTGGATGGAAAATGTGTCAATATACAACATTCACCAACAGAGACATTGAACATTCTTGTTTAGACAAATACCCATGAAGCAGGTGTGAAATGTGCTGGGTGACTCTGCACATTCTCCATCAGCAGTACATTAATATTACACCCTCTGCTTAGTTCATGTAACATTAACATTTAGCTTTGTGTGACCACAGCCAATGCTGACAGATATAAGAGGGGGAACAATGTTTTGTTTGTTTGTTTGTTTTTTTAAAGCACATGATTAAAAAAAAGTCATAGACCGATGGGCATTATGGGGGATAAGTTTTATCGTTTAATGTTAAACATATTTCTGAGACATTTTAGGCTTAGTGGCCTAACAGAGCAGACCACAAAAACATTAAACTCCAGCTCTTTTTTTCCCAACCACCTCATTTAGCAGACCATCACAAGTACAACAGCCCAGTGTTAGCGCGGGATAGCCAGCTAGCTAGCCCTCGCTAATACTGGACTGCTAGCCCCTACACTACATGCGTTCCGCTCCGGTCCGACCTCCGCAGCAAATACGCGCCTGTAAGAATTATGATTATTATTATACTACAGGTGAGACAGAAGAGACCCAAAAGTTGGACCAATCTCTGGCCCAACAAGAGAACCTCCTCTGTGAGCTGACACATTCAGCACTCCCTGACCACTACCTACCACAGGTAGTGAAAGGTGTTGAGATCCAAGGATCCCACACCGATGACGCTGTACTGTCCTCTGGGACAGGTAATTCGGCAATCAACCAAGCTTTCAATGAAACCTTGGTTCAAGGGCATCTGAGTCCAGAAGATGACAGTCAACCAAACGCTGACAGTCACTTGGACATCATTGTTGCAGACTACGAGGACCCCTCTTCAGACAAGAAGGGGGCAAACTCACATTACCTACCACAGGTAGAGAAAGGTGTGGAGATCCAAGGACCCCACACCGAGGCTGCTGTACTGTCCCCTGGGACAGGTAAATCGGCTATCAGCCAAGCTTTCGATGAAACCTTGGTTCAAGAGCTTTTGAGTATAGAACTACTCAGAGATGACATAGTTCTTACAGACTCAAAGAGCACCTCTTCAGTCATGAAGTGGGAAGACACACATCACAACGACAGTGACGCACCGCGGTCTGACCAGTCAGACACACCAGCGACTGCGCCGACAGTTGTGACACACCTGAATTACACGGAAAGAGGTAAACGTAAGAAGATACGTTGGCCAAATCCTAAACGATTCCTGTGTACCGTCTTCTCTCAGCTGCGCGAACAGCTTAAACTAAACGGTGGCATCCTAACTTGTGCCCATGGACGGACGTCCTCACCTGTGTTCGTGGTCCCCCATGACCAAAGGGGGGTGATGTTAGGCCATGCCAAAGACAAAGATTTGAATGTACACCTCAGAAACACTTTTGCTTTCGCCCAGAAAAACCTGGAAAGGTCCGCTGAAGGACGTAAGGCGTACTATGACCAGAAGGCCTCTCACAATGAACTCCAAGTGGGAGACAGAGTCTGGTACTATACGTTCGCCCCAGCAACCGGGAAAGGAGGGTCCGAGACCGGAACTCTCGCCCGCAAACTAATGCCCAGGTGGACTGGACCTCATCTGATAACAGACAAAGTGTCCTCAGTCGTCTACGAAATCAAAATCAGCAAAGGCCGCAAAGAGCCAATTGCTAAATGGGTACATCGAAATCAGATCAAACCTTACAAGGCGTTCAATGACTCCACAAAAGACAAAGATCTCACAAACTCACCGACTTCATGGGATAATAAGGTCGTCCAAACACAAGTTAGTAAATAAACTAATCAGGTTTAAACTACTGTATTTCCCACCCTATAAGTCGCATTGTCCAATTTGAACTTAGAAACGCTAAGCCTAACACCCACAACAAAAAACTAGCCTTAACAACCGTTTAAATCCACGAGATTTAATTTGACCTCGGTCATAAAGTTGAGACCTGTTTTCTTGTGTGTTGCACTTTGGAATCTGACGACAAGAGTGTGTCGAAGCAGTGAAACGTTGTTTCCTTGTTGTTTAGTCATTACTGTTGTCATTAGTTGAGATACTGTTTGGTTCTGAACACTCCCAGCCAAAAAGGTTTTGTATTAACATTGGTTAATGAATGATATGGATTTAACTATGCCAACATGCAGTTCGTTTTGTTAAATCTCAATCGTCGAAGAGTCAATGTAGTTTAAAGCTACTCAAGGTACCATAAACTACATTGACCTCACAATTTCTAAATTGAACCGATTCGATCGTTTCTATTCTAGATTGTCTATTCATTTTGATGAGTCTCGCCATAGACTTCAAAATTTATTAGGAATACCAAATCCTACGTCGTTCGTCTAAAAGACAACAGACATTTAGATCAAACTATATTTCATTTTTATTTTAGTTTAACCTAAACTAAGTAATGAATGGAGGAATAGTTTGGAATTAGAGGCCTTCGTTACAGAAGCCCTCCAAAATTTTATAGGTACAGATCCCTATATCTAATTTTACAGAATTGATCCACCCCTTAATTGGTAAGTGTAGCTGATCTAAACCATGATAGCTTACATACCAGGTGCATATAGGTAAGGCTTAATGTAAAATCCCAATCATAAGCCCACCTTAAAAACCACATAATTGCATGACACATAGAACCAGAGTGGCACTGACTGGAAACCAACCAGCCAACAACCTTCGATGTGGGGACCTGCAGCTCCAACGCTTGGTCTTCAACCTTCGTCCAAGGGTCGCCTCCTCTGCGTCAATCGAGGGATCCCCTCTACATGCTGATTATGAAAACAATTGTTGCTGATCAATCAACAAAACTAATCGTTGTGGATTTACTGCTGTGGAATTACCGCTGTGGATTATAAGACTTTGCTTTCCAAGGGATCACAGACTTTGTTTTCCAAGAGTTAACAGACTTTGTTTTCCAAAGGATTAAAAGCTTTTCGCAATGGGATTACCTCCGAACAGTATGGAATTTCCAAAAACTTTATGGGATTATAATTTTTGATTTTTCTTTTCCACTTGCTGGATTACTTCAAGATCAAAGACAGTTCAAGGTTTCCTTTCGTGTTGGACCCCATCCCCAAGGACTGGCGATGGCTTCCAAAAGGGGGGAGATGTAGTGGACATGACCTTGTCCACTTTTAAGACACCTGTGTACTTTTGAACTGTCCAGTGATGACCTTTACTGACCTCTCAGTGAAGCAAGACAT
>JBBPBX010065295.1:2426-19992 GCA_038048925.1 Garcialebias charrua | reverse complement strand
AAACAAATAGCTTTCTGCTCGCGTGCTGAACTGTTGTCTTTATTTGCGGTTTTAATGCATGGAGTCAGCGGAGGAGAAAGCGATCACGTGAGTTTTGGCGAAAAAACAAAAGAAAAGTCCGACTCCAGATCAGGAATGAAGGAGAATTTAATACATTTTGTGTCACAAAACATTCCTCCATGCGTCGCGACGCCGTTTCCACGACCACAGCGGCGCAGACAGCTGCAGAATCTGGCGTGAAGAGGGTGAAGGCTGTCGGTGAGGTCCACACCCGACCTGTCAATCAATTCGGCGCGCGCGCTAGGCTTGCGGAGCTTCAAAATCTGGGAGGTGCACGACCACGCGCGAAACCAACGCGCTGGCCAAAGCGCGGGGGCGGGGACTTCGCGATTGCGTCACTTTGGCCGCGCGCCCTATGCGACGCGTCAACTATATCCGAGGCTTAATGATGTGATCACACCGAACAGCGTTTCAACGGCAGGAGCGTCCAGCTTACATGCCAAGTCAATGGGGGACGCGCTTCCAGCCGCGTCTTGGCGTCGTGCGTCACGTCGCGTGCGTGTTGAGCGTGCTGGAAAGCGCTTTCCGTGCACGTGAACCGGCTTCAGCCTCCAAAGCACGCATTCACCATGCTGAAGATTTCGCCGTTCAAACGTTCAAACGCCGCTCAACTCTACCTGATTGGTTGGTGTGTCAACCAATCAGGGAGAGTCGGGGGAGAAGAGAGGGGAGAAGAGAGGGGGAGAGTCCCTATGTGACGCGGAAACGAGGGGGCGCGCGCACTATGTGACGTATTGTTTGTGGGACACAGAAAAGACCCGCGAGGTCGTGTACTATGGAAGAGAAACTCATTGTAGCTGTGTGTTCGCGACAAGTCCTTCACGACCAGTCAAGTCTGCTCCACAGAGACAGAAATAAAAAGCTCCTCGCCTGGCGGAGTGCAGTGAGGAGGACTCGGTATACCGGTAAGCTCCTCCCACACACCCCGCAGCAGTTTCGCGTTCTGGCGTTCTGGTCCAAGTAGGTCTGGACACCAAGTGCGTCCACTTGCGTGCGTGACGAGCTTTTTGGAGGTTGAAACGCTGTTCGATGTGATCACACCATTAGTCCGTGTAAATCAGCTGAGTTGCAGGTAAACAATGTTCTTAATAAATTTGTCTTGTGTTGAGTTCAATCACACAACAACCAACTGAGTTTTATTTTTTTTATTTTTTTCCTGTGAGGTCAAGAAGCTGTTCTTCCACAAAGCTGACCGGTTCTGATGTGGTCCAGTATCCAGGATGAAAACAGAGCAGACTCCAGTTCATTAAAGTCGTTACAGTTTGGTTAAAATGTTTTTAAAAGTGTTCAGTTTAATTATCAGTGTTTGTGTGACATACAGTTTGTGGTGTTGAATAAATAAATAAATAAAAAATAAACCTTGTGTGTTCATTTTCAACTTCGATACGCAGCATGTTATGCATCGTTTAAATCATGTAACTTGAGTCCAGATAGATTAATTTAGCGCAGATAATTTTATATATCTCCCATGCTAACATAAATATTGTTTATTATTGTAAAAATGTTATGTTATTGTGCAGCGTGACACGTGAAATATCCACCTGCCTCGTTCAATAAACAGCGACATAAGAACTGGATCCAGCTGCATCTCTTCCAACACAGATGCAGGTAATTCAGGTGTAGAATAATTAAATATGAGACTCAAAATATATTTGTGACCACTTATTGTGGATTTTCCTTATTGTAAAACCCAAGTATAAAATGTTAAAAGGTTGCAATAAGGACACAAGTAAGTTCTGCTGGAAATGAGGAGACAAGATTTTTTTTTAAATTACAAAATTTATTCAGTTTCAATAACTTTAAATTACTGATGACCTGAATTTAAATAGTTAAAAACAGTGAATGCATTTAACAAAACTTATTAAAAACAATCTAAATTTCAAATGAAACTGAGGCTTACCAATGGGGGAAGTAGTGAGGGAAGGGACAACATTCAGTGCAGAGGAAAAAGGGATCACCCTGGACTCTTCAACCGAACCAAAATAAAAATAAAACAGCTAACAAATAAAAAAGGTGCTCTCACAAAACACACAAGACCGGACACCACCCCCAGGGGTCACCACTGCCGCCACAGAAACCTCAGTCTCTAAAAGAAAAATAAATGAAAAAGAACAACGTGTGTAAATGGTACAATGGCACTACAATGTTGCACTTTATCCCCCTAGTACAGTAGTATCATCAATACTCTCAGCAACATGGGAAATTCAACTTGATAGTTTAAAATATTTTATAGGCATCTAAAAAAGCTAAGTCTGGTCCTTTGGACATTCAAAAAAAAAAAGCAAAAAAAATGCAGAAACGTTTCGTCTTTCGTCCGAAAGACTTCCTCAGTCTGAGGTGCTGTATTCAGCTCAGTCTTATAAATAGCACCCTCTCACAGTGTTACACAACCAGTTGGCTGATGACAGCCGAAACCAGCAGTGCTGGGCAGCGCTAATCCAAAAATTAGTTCCGCTATTTCTAAAGCACTAATTTATTTATTTAGGTCCGCAATTTCAAAAGCACTAATGTCTTATGAAAATTAGGGGAAGCTAAATTCTAAACCGCTAATTAAATTCAACAATTGCTAGCCAACAAGTTATGCAATATTTGCACTAGACTGCCAACTAGCGGTGCATGAACTGTTATACACCTTTATCCTACCTCTTACGTCACAGCAGCAGCTTCCCATTAACTCCTCCTGACCCACCTGGATATTTACAGTCCTGGACAGAAGAAACATCACAGTTGGCAAAAAGAGCAACAAACATTTAAAAAAAAAACTTTACATGTATTAACAGCTGCACGTACAAATTATATTCTTCATTACACATGCACATACTTTGTATTTATTTTTTTAGATTATCCTATATCTGTTAAGCACCTTGGTCAATGCAAGGCATTGCAGGAAGGTGCTATACAAATAAAGTTTATTACATTATTATTATTATAACTTCAATTCAAAGACCACATCAACAGTACAGGTAAAATTAAAGTTAGAGATCAAGTTTTAAAGTGCACTTCCAAGTTGTATCCAAGTTTAATTCATATAAGAGTCAATTAAGCTTAATTTACTTCAATATTGTTTCAAAAAACAAATAGTAATTTCTTTTTTGTTGCGCAACCGAAAAATAAATTAAACCAATTCCAAAATTCTATAGGCAGTCAACAGATTTAATGAAAAGTAACTAAAATGATCCTAAAAGGATGAAATTACAAAAATCAAAGGATTTATTTAATACTTTACGTACATATATTCTATTCGGCCACGAAATTAACAAAATGAGAATGATCTTTTAATCCCTAAGACCACTTTTAAATCTCAAATACACGGGCGTGTCGCCACCGCATTTCTACATAAAAGGAACCCAAATACATAAAACAAACGACTCACCGTCGAGTGGTGGACACAAAACACACAATACAATCCTCCGGCCGCGTTAATTTGGCTTGAAACAGCGGGGTTCTCTGCGGATTTATGAAGAGACCGAGCGCAACCAGCTAGCCATAAACGTTAGCACCCGAGTTCACCTCTGACCCGGAAGATGTCAAGATGGAATAGTCCATTTTTAGTAGGGGGATACAGAAATCGACCGGTTTTTGTATTGCGTTTTTAATGATCGTTTTCATCGTAACTATAATTATTTTTATGTTAAATGTACATTAACAAGCATGAGCAATGTTAGTGATGTAGGTGACTGGCCGGGGCGGGGCCCCCTGCTGATTTGGGGCCCCAAGCAACGGCATCATTTGCCTACATGGTAGATCCGCGTCTGTTCTCCCCTCTGCTCCCCCTCCAACCCTCCCTCCTCTCTGCTCTTTACGGTGAAGGGGGAAAAAGGTAAAACAAGCAGCTACGGAGCCAGCATAAGAGCCTGTAAATAAGTTTATTCGTTTTTACTGATAGATAATTAGTTATTAGCGGTACTGCATTTTAAATAAAAATAGCACAAATCCGCTTATGAATTATAAAAGTTAGTCACTCCGCTGTTACGCTGACAAAAACGTTAGGTCCGCTGTAAGCGGATTAGCGCATTAGCGGTCCCCAGCGGTCATATGCCCACCTTTGGAAACCAGCTGCTCACATGATCAAAGAGGACCATCAGCCCAACGATGGATCGTTAGCACCCTGATGGTTGTTTGCTATTCACAGAGGGCTGAGTGATACTAGCAATAACAGCATTGTAAGATGGGGACAGTTGAACCCGGAGGCCTCCACCTCTGTTTAATGATGGACGGTTTCTTTTCACAAAGATGGCCTCCTTTACTCCTCTCTCAAACCATTGTTCCTCTCTATCAAGGATGTGAACATCTTCATCCCTGAAAGAGTGGCCGCTGGCCTGGAGATGAGTGTAGACCGCAGAGTCCTGACCTGATGATGTTGATCTTCTGTGCTGGGCCATCCTTTTGGCCAGTGGCTGTTTAGTTTCCCCGATATAAGACTGATCACAGCCCTCCTGACACTGAACAGCATACACAATATTACTCTGTTTGTGCTGGGGGACTGGATCTTTGGGATGAACCACTGACAAAAAAAAAACAGGCAGCAGAACTGGATATGCCAGAACTGAACTTGTACACCTCGCTGCAGCTTGCAGATGACGGCGGTGTCAGTCCCGGAAGTGGTTATTGCACTCCGGAAATGAAGGGGGCGCTAGTGACGCTATTATGGCGCTATTAAAACACGCAACAACAACAAAATGAATGGAAATTAATATTTTAAAGGCACTAGTGGCGCTATTCTAAAAAAATAAATAATGGAAGTTAATATTTTAAAGGCGCTAGTGGTGCTATTTAGTGCATTAACAGAGTATCCGAGTTTTCGACAGCTCGAGTGCTTTGACTTCTATCGAGGCTTTTTTGTCCAACTCGGGTACCCGTAGTGACGTCACATTTCACATTTCACAGCGCGCGGGGCAGCTTTTAGCTTTTAGTAGACGCTACAAAATGGATTCCTGTGTGCGCACGGATGTTAATGGAGCAGGCCGTCTTGTCAAAAAGGTAAAACAGTTTATAATTTTATAAAATGCGCTACTTCGTGTTGACTTTCTTTGTAGTAGATTGTGACAGCAGAGGGCAGTGTTGCAATGCAGGTCCCATATTATAACACGGCCGAAACGGCTTCCTTTCTCTCGTTTCACAAACAAAAAAAAAACAAATATTCATCTCTCTAGAGCTACCAACAATCTATAAACACAATCTCTAAAAGTAAACCTAAATTGCACAGCTGCAGGCGGTGGTACGGTGTGGCTGTGGCCCCATTTGTTTTTAAGTTTCGGTTTTCATCGCTTTATACTTTCACTTTTAATATTATTAATATAACTAATAGTTTTGTTTTTCCTGTGACTTATGTGCAGTATGATAAATGATAGGAGCATAATAAATGCTCCCAATGCTTTGTTGGTCTTTTTTTTCTTTTTGTAAAGACGTTTTTAGGCATTTATATTTATTTATTTATTTTGCATCGTAAGACACTGTGACGTCATCGGCTACTCGAGCGTCGTTCGAGTTTTTTTATGTTAATGTCGAGGTTAAAAATTATGTACTCGTTCAACCCCTAGTGCTATTACCATTTTTTAAAATGGAAATTACAAATGTTTATGTTTATTAAATTTGTTCATTTTTTTTACAAATACAAGACAATCCCATAAATGATAATGTACAAAATATAAAAAAAGAAAGAAAGGTAGCAGAAAGAAGAATAAATCTTATTATATCTGCCCCTTTTTTCCAACAGTCAGATTAAACAATAATAATCTTCAACCAACAGTACAAAATGACTAACTCTTTCTAATTTTCTAACTAATACAATACACATTACGCTATTTCATTTTTTTTTAACACATTCGTTTTGATCATTTTCTTAAATGTAAACATTGACTTGGCATTTTTAACTACATTCTCCAAGCCATTCCATAATCTAATTCCCTGGATTGAGGTAGAACGTCCCTTCAAACTAGTTCTGAATTGTGGTTTTACAAACATCTCTGTCCCCTTAAGATTATAACAACTTTGTCTTTTAACAAAATGCATTTGGATATTTAAAGGTTCAGTCTGCAGTTTCTGTAGAACAGCAGCACTTAGAAAAAATTTCAACAAGCAAAGCATTCTGATCCCTCCCCCTCAGAGCCATATATGGCTCTGCCCCCTTGTGGTCTGTTGAAATTTGAATTCAAGCTCTGTTTTTATTGGCTGATTCAAATTCAAGCTCGGTTTTTATTGGCTGGTTACAAACTTTGTTTTTATTGGCTGGAAAATGGCGGGTCACTTTTTCTTTTTAGAAATGCTTATTTACCACCTGGAGAAGCAAGGGGACAATATTTTTTTTTAGTTTTTTCAGAGATTACCTCTCTAACATCAATCTAGTGACAGAGTGAAGAAATATGTTAAAATATATATTGTTTGAAAAGTTACAGACTACATTACAATCTTACATACCCCAGCTTTAAAGGTAATGCATTATTTTGAGCCCTATACATAACTGATAAAATATTATAGTCTACCAAATCATCGAACTTCAATAACTTCAGTTGATAAAATAATGTACTAATGTACATTAGGAACACTATCCATCCATTAATTATCATACATGCACGCTTATCCCTATTACAATTTTTTTAATGGAAATTAATATTTTAAAGACAAATACATTACATTAGGAACACATTTATCCATCCATTAATTATCATACACACACGCTTATCCCTATACTGTAGTGGGTTTGCCAGAGCTGCATTCCAAAAACTATATTGGTTGCAGGTGAGCTCAAATATTATCGTTGTTTACCATAATGTGTCATTGGAAACTTCATAAACTGCACTCAAATATCCAATTGTTTCAAAACCCAAAGGGATTAATTAACACTCAGAGAGAGAAAGTAGTTTTTAGAACGTTTGTCAAGAAATGATCAGCAGTCGGATCCCGGCAGTAGACGTTGCAAGAATGGTTCACTGTGGATGAATAAATTTGATTCTATATGAAAACATTTTTAAATAGTCACCGGATACATAAATTAAGCCTGTGTGTAAATTGTAACAGTCTTCAGTTCAGCCAATCAGCTCATCATGCGCCTCCGGTGTCGGTCTCCTCTAATTACCCTTCATAAACCTTGGATGTAACTGGGACCTCGTGTACATAATCTCGTTTTCATCACATGTACCACATGCGGTGCAAATGACAATAAAGACTCTCTGACTCTCTAAAGTCCGGCTTGATGTGAACAACTGCTCCTCACCTGAGTTTTCCATCACCTCCACTCGGTCTCCACCGTCGCTGAGCATACCTTTAATTTTTGTATTTATTGTATGTTTGTAACTGAACATGTTTCTGTATGTGGTTGCTTTATTAAAAAACAACTACGTATTGATTCTGATTGTTAAAACATAAACAACCTCACCGTATATAAGGTTTGTAAAGAAAACTTGTATTGATTACCGGTCATTGTTCAGAAAGTATATTAAAGATTGAATGTACACATATAAAATACTGAAAGTTATTAACTGTGCTTGCATTTCACATTTTTAAAACAAGGTTATTCAATTGTTAAACAATGCTGTTACAATATATGTACAACTACTTTATTGGTTCTACTTTCTCTTTAATATATTAGAGCTACAATGTAACTTTGCCTGGAAACAACACCATTTCTACAAAAAACTAAAAAAATGTAAATCAAAACTACAACAAAAGGAACACTCAAAAATGTACATAATGTTTAAACAACACATTGTGAAAAACAAAAAACCAAACAACATGCTTGTTAGGCTGATTGGTGACTCTAAATTGACCCTAGGTGTGAGTGTGAGAGTGGATGGTTGTTTGGTGTGAGTGAGACAGGTCCCTCTTGTAAATGAGTCCCCGTGACTCAACGAGGCTAGCCTGTATAAATAAAGGTTGAATGAATGAATGAATGAACAAAAGGATGACTGAACAATTCAACATGCTAATGTACTTCAGCAGAAATGATTAAAAAAGACATGTCACCAAAAAAGAACAATGTGTGACAACTGAAATGTGTGAACGACAGTGTAAAACAACTAATATTCTCCCTGCATTCAGTACTGACATTCAGGGCAGTGTCCAGGTATGCCATCAGAGTAGTAACGAGGGTACTCTCCTCGTCTTCCATTTCCGGTCACAGTCTATATATGCCGGTTGCAGGAAGAACACGTAACAACAGCAAAATAATAATTAACACTTTATATCTCTCAGCATCGTACCCTTTCCATCTGTACTGTCATGAAAATGCTGTGGAAACAAAACATTTTTTCTTGTTAAAAAAAAATCATTTATGGTTTCAGTGTCAATTGCACATAAAGAAATACACATATAAATTTATAGTTATGTGTACATTTTAAAAATTAACCTCAATTTCAACCTGGAGAGACTCACAAAACGAGAGAGAGAGAATACAATTGAAATGTTTTATTGATTAAGGTTTCTTTGGCGCTCGGGCCCCGGCGGAGGGCATGCATGCCGGACTGCTGAGAGCTTGAATGTCCGGCATAGGGAGATAGATTATGGATATCTACCCCCCGGGACCCGAACCCGGTGGTGGAGAAGGGATCGCAGACGTCCAATCCATCCCACCGGTACGTGAATGACGGCCAGCCAGCGGCCGACGGCTCCGGTCAACCCTGAGACGAACACCAGCGCAGAACCTCCATCCTGAGCAAGCACGAAGCGACAGTGGGAAGGAAAAACTCCCTCGAGAGGAAGAAACCTCCAGCAGAACCAGGCTCAGGACAAGCGGCCATCTGCCATGACCGGCTGGGTCGCAGGGGACAGGAAGCAGGAACGCACACAGCAGCAGGACCAAGACGAAGGCGAGCAGGACAACCCCAGGCGGCGGAGGCGGGACGAAGAACAGGGGAGAACCGAGGAACCAGAAACCCCGGGAGGAGACGGGGAGGTGGAGGGAGGCGACTAGACTGGCAACGGGCAAACAGGAAGAGCTGAGGAAAGGGGCGCCTTATATCCAGGTGGACAGTTGATGAGTGATTCGATGCAGCTGGGTGAGTCTTGCCATTGTTGAATTTTCGTCTTCGACTCCATTTGTGCCTTTGTTACTTTGGCATAGGTGTGGTCATCAGCACACAGAGTCTGTAAAAATATAGATACAGTATTTTCAAAGTCTAAGATGAACCCAAGTCCAAATAACATAAAAACTGCTTCAACCTTTTTAATTGTTCTATACTGATTTTGTTTCAGATTTTAAAAATTAAGCATAGCATAAAAGTGCATTGTGAACGGACATAATACAAATTACATGATTCAAAACTACACATGTATGAATTTGAAGAGGGAAGTATTAACTAATTAATTAGATTTCCCCATTTACTCTGTAACTTTTGACATATATATATATATATATATATATATATATATATATATATATATATATATATATATATAAAACATACTATTTTGCCATATGTTAATACTTTTTTTTAGTAGATTTTGTTGATATGCAACCTAATGCGAGTAACTTTACTGAATGAAGAACCTATTTTAACCCATAAATAAACATGACACGCAGATAAATGTTGTTTATGTTAGGTTTCTTCTAACATTAGTTTGTTGACTTATATACTAAAAATATATTGAAGTAGAGGGTACTACACCCACCTATGATGGCAGCTTGTAGTTTATTTAAAATAAAATAAAAAAGACTTTCCAGAAATGTTGGTGTACAAAAACATATATTAAAAAAAGATTAACATTTAATGGTAAAAAAACCACTATAAAACTGTTAAGAATGTAAATAAATGAATAAATAGAATAAATAAATAAATTATAGTGTAAGTGTAGTTTTACATACCGTTATGTTGAACCGTAGGGGACAGCAATATAAATTTAACCTTACCCTGTATGAATTACGAATTTCAATTGTTTACAGCTGTCAATTATATGTTCAACCTCATCTAGAAAAGCGTTTTTTTGATTTACTATGTGAAAAAAGTTTTAAGAAGGTAAAAATACCTTTTACTGACGTGCGTTTTCCACTGTGGATCGTGTGGCCTTCACCTCCTCTCAACTTGCGCTGACAGGTCCGTCTGTGGTCTGCAGCGATCATGAAAATAGCGCCCCCTTCATTTCCGGAATGCAATAACCACTTCCGGGACTGACACCACCATCATCCGCAAGCTGCAGCGAGGACCCTCTCGAACTGAAGCAAATGATGTTGAGGTTCTCCTTAGGAGTGACAAGGATGGATAAGGTTGAAAATACCATACCATACCATTTTATTTATAGAGCACTTAAAACGGCAACAAGGCCAACGATAGTGCTGTACAAACAAACAAAATGACTGGCAACACATAAGCAACATACAAAATGAAGTAAAATCAGAATATAGACATAAAAACGTCACAGATAATAAATATAACGACCAACCTGTGTGAAGCAAACAGATTCAAACCCAGATCATCTGGTGTTGAAAGCAACAGAGTAGTAGTGGGTTTTTAAACGGGATTTGAAAGCAGAGAGGGAGGGGGCCTGTCTGACAAGCAGAGGTAACTCGTTCCAAAGTCTTGGGCCTGCTACAGAGAAGGCCCTGTCACCTCTGCGCTTATGACGAGTTCCTGGAACTGTGAGAAGTAACTGGTCTGCTGACCTCAGAATGTGGTGGGACATTGAAATGAGATCATCAGAGGTACAGCACATATTGAACAACTGGGAGATAAAGTTAGTGAGGCCAGACTGAGAAGGTTTGGGCATATGGGGGCGGCCGTGGCACAGTGGTAATGGCAGTCGTCCCCCGATCGGAAGGTTGGAGGTTCGAATCCCGCGTCCGCCCACCATGTGTCGTTGTGTCCCTGGGCAAGACACTTAACCCCGAGTTGCTCCCGGTAGGTCTGGATGGCGCCTTGCAAGGCAGGCTACCACTACCGGTGTATGAATGTGTGAATGAATGGGTGGATGGCTGATATTGTAAAGCGCTTTGGGGCTCCTCACAGGGGGCTAGAAAGCGCTATATAAATAAGCTCCATTTACCATATGCAGATGAGCAACATATATACATAATTGTAGAAGGATTTTAGAAATGAAACTATATGAAATAAAGGCTTGAAATGTGTCAATCCATGACTAATGAATCCATATACATGTACTGTAATATACAAGTTTCACTTTCTGAAATGATTCACAAAAAAATAAACTTTTTTGCAATACTGTATACTGTATATATTTTTTAGATGTACCTGCATATATCCAACATATTACTCCTCCTCAAAAAGTCAAAAATATTCCATAAATGGTTCAAGGTTGCTTCTAATTTTTAGCTACAACTCTGTAAAGGATATTGAGGAGGTCAATATTAATACTGACCTCTTTACCTTAATTAATTTACTTATTCAGATTGAATAGTAATTTCACGGATTCTTTTCTTTTTCAGTTTACCCAATATTTCTGTGATCTTTATGATGGATAAAGAGAACGTTGACTTTAGTTTGGTATGCCAGGAGACACTACCATTTATTTATAATAAATCAACTAAAATCAACATCATTACACTTGATTGACATGATTCACACTTTCTTGCAATTTAACACGTCAGCACAGTTAAATTACAACACAACAGACATAAATACTGGATGTTAACATACTTAGTCTGAGGGCTCTATGACTTAAAATGTAGTTTCCAGCTTAGAAATTAAGATAAGAGAGGTTTAAGAGGAAATGGAAGAAAGGGAAGTTTAGAGAGTCATCTATTTTGAGTTTTAACCAGAAATGACACTCCTCCGTACGAGAACCAGCTCGACCTCACAGCACGATCCAAAAACATCAGCACTCTGTACCTTTGGACGTTCGTCTCGGTGGATAGAGTTGTAGAAGCAGTCTTGGACTCACAGGTCATCTGTCCGTGAAGTCCAGTTGTACCTCGGCGTGTTTATAGATTTGCGTGTCGTGACGCCTGCCTTCCTCGTCAAAGACCGTGGCATGTCCTGGTTAGTTTTCAAAATAAAGCGTTCCTCCAGAGAGTTCGTTAAGAACTTGGAGTTCTTGGAGATGACTTATAACTTGGCATGTTATAAGTCTTTAACTGAATGACGTGTACTTAGCGTGTGACAGGCGTTCATTCAGCTCTTTGGGAAACCTCATGTCTTGAAGTTTACTCCAGCAGACTCTGTCTATTCCAGCTTAGCTTAGAACTTTAAGAAAGAACTCTGAGACTTGTCTCTTTCCGATTGGTTCAAAAGAAACAGTCGAGGAGTTCACTTGCTGTTATCACGACCCAAGGTTACAGCCAGAAGCAGAGGAAATGTTTAGGAAAAGACAGACGCATAGACTCCAAGAGGAAAAATACTTGGATTAGCGTCTTAACACTTCTAGAACAAATCTGAAAATCACAATAACACATAAAATTCACTCTGACACCATTATATGGTCAAGTAACACAGTAATACTCCATATTAAAAGAATAACAGCATATAACATATATCATGAAAATGACAAAAGTTATTCTTTTGATTACATTAGAATAAAATCAAAGATAGAAATAGTCTCTTTTGGTGACTATGTTCTCAGATTACAACTAATGGAATAATTTGAAGTAAATGTCTTGCTTTACTGAAAGGTCAGTAAAGGTCATCTCTGGAACAGTTCAAAAACCTTAGTTTGACCCTGGGTAGGTCCACTACATCTCTCATGGTGAATTGATAAACAGTGTGTAGATAAATTTTTATTTTTGATGAATGAGTAGCCACTGTATTTTTGCGTGCCTCTGTAAATGAGATGTTTGATCATAAATATTGTGGCTGATAGTTATATTGCTCAAGATTATTGTATGACACACTTTAGCTCTTTGTACAGTCCAGAAACATGAGAGGACATTGTTCACTGATGAAAATAACATGATTAACTTTTCAAGCATTTTCCATTACCACAAATACTGCTGGTCAAAACATTACATTGTAGACAATAAACTGCACTACTGTGCCCTCAGCAGCTCACCAGTATTGATTTTCACTTAAGTCCCAGAAGTCCAGCATACACCTCTAACCCCCTGCCATTTAGAACATTTGTCTGGTTGCTGATATTTTGTCTGGGTACTGTGGCGACAGATATGTGTACAATGTGTTTGAGAGTTTGGTGCTTTGACATCTGTGCTGGGTCTTTTCAATGGTGCACAACAGGGGAGCTACATATAAGATGCTCTCTTCATTTGTGTGTTCCACTTAGTCTCTATCTATCTGACCTATTTCCTGCCTCCAATTTTTCTCACCTATTGTCTGTCACCTTCTCTGTACATTGGGTTGGGTGAAGGAAATAATGGCAGCCCTTCCATGAGAAAAACTGATCTCCTTAGATATCCCCACCAACTATAACCTCAACAAGCAATAACAAAACTGAACAAAGAGACATAATGGTGCCAATCAAGATATCAACAAAAGCAAAATGTTTGATTCTTGCAGCATACTGTACTGTACTTTTATTTTAGGCACACATCTTTCTACAAGATACATCCTCGGGGATTCAAATTATATTAATGTGATTACTGCATATTTAGTGGGGTAAAGAGGCGAAGAAGAGAGTCCTGGCAGGATGGAGTGAATGTACAAACGTTTCAGAAAGGATTTGTGTTAAAAGTGTGGCAGCAAAGGTCAAAGGAAAAGTTTCCAGGAGAATACTGAGACCAGCTACCTTGTATGGTTGGAAGACAGTGGAGATTGGTTGTACATGTATTCTGGGACTGTCCTAGTTAAATCAGCATGGAAGGCTGGTATGACATACAAGGCTGCAGCATTGAATATCCAGGTGAAAATTCACACTGATGATAAAGAATAATTATTAAAAATAAACCAGTCCAATTTAGCCTATTGTGTGTTTGGCTAGTAAGGTCAATTCAAAATGAAGCAAACATGTACAATGTGGCTATGAAATAATGTGCACAGCCTAAAACAGAGTAATGCAAATGTTTCAAATATTGGTCGCAGGGCTCTCTGATGATTTGGTCCATTCTTTATTTTAGGAGACAGTTTTGAAATACAATCTAGTCTCCAGCAGTCACAGTCCAGTGTTATATTTCCAGGGTGTGTGTATCTGTGTGTGTTTGCACATTTGGAGGGGTGAACAGGTTTTAATGCATGAACAAGTGTAGGCATGATTGATTTTAACACTAAGTAAAGGACAAGAAGTACAGAGCTTGATTCAAATCAATGGCATAGTTCAAACTGTCTGTCATGCCAAGTGCTAGGCTATCAGATTAGAGCGCAAAATGTGACGTGTACAGATTTAGTCATGTACGGACATAACGTTTGCAGTTTATGATAAAATGGAAGGCAGTTGGTCAGTCAGACAAGCAGACTCTGAAAGTGAACAAATCAGTCAACTCTATTCCCAATCATGTATGTAATGTTGGATTTTGAATCCATAATTTTCAAAAGAGAAACTTCCTGAAGAAATTGTATAGCATATGCAAAAGAGAACCACTTGCACAGATTCTATGGAGACCAAAACAGTGGGTGTATTTGACTAATTAAACAGGTCCTGTGTACTCACACATCAATACGTTCCATCAGACTGCACATGGCTTCTATACTGACCAACGCTCAATTATAGAGGAATATCCACCTGCACACATTTCTACAGTGACATTATTAACATGCTACAAAGATTATGTTTTGTCTCAAACACTGAAATGCATTATATAAAAATGTAACAACAAAACTATATTGTTTTCCGTTTTTATTTTTGCTTGCATTAATAAATAGTAAATGAGAAAAAAATAAAGTAAATCAATTTCCTGTCATCCTTTTACTAAATGTCATACAGATGAAGTAAAGGAGAACATCTGTTGTTTAAGTGGAGGTGAGAACAGAAATTATAATGTTTCATATGGAGCAATCCAAAATGAATTGGGAGAGGCAAAAGGAGAGAAAATAAAAATCAATGATTCTCTTGCTGTGGTGAAAGGGACGGCATCACAAATGGGATTTGCCAGTGGGGCTCAGCAGCTGCCAAATAACCTTGAGCTAAAAAATTACAAAAATACTGATGAAGTGTGTGAGGGCTTTTAGAGGCATTGCTGGAAAATTGTTCTGATGGGGGCATAACAGTGCTGTCTAATTTGTGTACCCCCTCCACTCCTCAAAAAAAAAGGCACAACAGATCTAACGCTGCCTTTTGTAACCACGAGAGCAAGTTTTACAGAAAGCCGAAGAGACCGTTTTTTCCCCTCTTGTTCTTTCGTGTGGTGTATCGATGAAAGGATTTATATCATAATCTGTTTGCAGCTCTCCCTTAACAACATGCAAATGTATTGAATTTCACCAAGCTTCAGGAAACTACCTGATCTCTTCTCATCTGCAGTTGTTATCTTACCAGAATGGTATGATGGGGAAAAAAGGATCAAAGTCTTAAAAAAAGTACAGTACATTTCTTCATTTAATTTCGAGCATACAGCGGAGGAAAGAGGAAGACATGGATGGGGTTAATAAAAAGATGAGAAGAACAAGCTCCAATCATCTATTTTTATGCTGCATTTAATTTACATTTTATTTTGCTGCCGATAAAAGCAGACAGGGAACACAAGGACAGTGACACCTAGAGAGCTCCCCAGGTCAGAGGGCCGCAGATAACCTGTCAGAAGCAGAGTACTGATTAGAATAAATCTACACTCTCACTAGAGGTCAGCTCCAGACGCTGCTACTGATCTGACCCACCACTTTCTCATGCAGCATGCATGTGCACATCAACCAATTACACTCAATGCATGCATGCGCGCACGTTTTTTTTTAGTGGTAAACCATGGCTGTAAGAACTGGGCCTTCATCTTGGATAAAGTATTGTAGCAATTTGCTAATTGCTAACAATAAAACCACTTTCGAGTCATGTTTTTATGGTGCTTCTTCACATTCAGTTTCATAAACCAGATACTTGCTCCCTCTTTTTACATCAGCAACGTCTGACTTGTGGTGTCACTTGTTTTACAACACCAGCAACAGCCTGAACATAAATGCCTACCCAACACTAAACAGAACACAAAACAGGGACAATGCATGTGAAAGGATAACTTGTAAAAGTCCACCCATTTCTGTCCCAAGGCAACACCTGCAACTCACTCAGCCTCTCCAAAACATTATAGTACTGTATGCTGTTGAGCAATGATAAGATGAGATAAGATAGAACTTTATACCGCTGGAAATTGTTGATCTGTAAACTTTTAATTTTTACATTTGTTCACATGGTGATGCTTGGCTTTTTACGTTTGAGAACCTCTGTAAAGCATTTACAGAGAAGGACTTCAAGTTACCCCAAAGGTATGTTTTTAGTGTTGCATTAGGGCCCAAAAATTCTGACCGGACCCGGACCCAACCCGTAGCCACCTTTTCCGAACCCCACCTGACCCAACAGATTAACAGTAATTACAGGTCTGAACACCACCACCACCCCCCCCCACACACACACACACACACACACACACACACTCTCCCTCCGGTACACAATTTTTAATTAAGCTTTGACAGTTTATATAGTATATTAACGGTCAGCGGATACGCTGAGGGTGCAGAAGATCGGAGCTGAGAGGGTGTTTGTCCTTTCATGGCCGTCAAAGTGCAAAAAAATCCCTGTTTCTGCCTGCATTCTGCATTATTCAGACACAGACCCTGCTCTGACATATACACACACACATATATATATATATATATATATATATATATATATATATATATATATATATATATATATATATACAGGTATTCCCCGATTTACGAGCGAGATCCGTCACAAGGAGGCGCTCGTAAACCGGAAATCTCGTAATTTGGAACGGCCGCCATTTCTCTCGTAAACCCGGAAGTCCGCTCGTAAATTTCGCCAGCGCACCTAAAAACACTCTATTTTCATCTAAAAACTACTTTTGAGTGCATAAAAATGATCGGAAACGTGTGTTTATATGCTTAACTTGCTAACTGTAGTGAAAAAACACATGAAAACTCAGTATTTTTTTCGTTTTTTCCAAAAATTCAACCCGGAAGTCCGCTCGTAAATTTCGCCAGCGCACCTAAAAACACTCTATTTTCATCTAAAAACTACTTTTGAGTGCATAAAAATGATCGGAAACGTGTGTTTATATGCTTAACTTGCTAACTGTAGTGAAAAAACACATGAAAACTCAGTATTTTTTTCGTTTTTTCCAAAAATTCAACCCGGAAGTCCGCTCGTAAATTTCGCCAGCGCACCTAAAAACACTCTATTTTCATCTAAAAACTACTTTTGAGTGCATAAAAATGATCGGAAACGTGTGTTTATATGCTTAACTTGCTAACTGTAGTGAAAAAACACATGAAAACTCAGTATTTTTTTCGTTTTTTCCAAAAATTCGCAGCTCGTAAGTCTGGAACCTCGCAGATCAGAGCGCTCGTAATTCGGGGACTACCTGTATATATAAACAGAAGTGATGGTGTTTGGTCCTAGTGGCTCTTGTGAACCTTGCCCTGTTGATCTGGGCCCTCTGGCACCACATGTAAAGAAAACAGTTTCTAACTTGGGTTTTAAAATGGACAGTGATTTTAAATTAGATTCC
>JBBPBX010065294.1:0-19992 GCA_038048925.1 Garcialebias charrua | reverse complement strand
TATATATATATATGTAGTGCAAAATGATGCATAGTTACAACATGATGTCAGTGCAGCTTTAAGCCTGCTGGCCAAAGTAATATTACAGGTGGTCCCCGACTTACGAACAAGTTCCGTTCCTAAGGCGTTCGCATGTCGGAAATCGCCGTAAGTCAGAAAATACGTCCAAACGGCACCTCATACGTACAGTACTTTATTTTACCAAGCACTTAGCCTATCCTAACCCATTACCCTACATAATCATCAAAAACCACATACATTTAGAAGTAGGGATGCACCGATCCACATTTCTCACTTCCGATCCGATACTTAGTAACTGAGTATCTACCGATACAGATACTTTACCGATCCGATACTGTTCAGGTATGTGACTCTGTATAATGAAACTTTTTTACCCAAACTATTAATTTCAACTATTCATCACACAGTCACAGAATGTGATTGAACACAAGTGCTCTTTGAAGCTGGATCGGAAAAGTATCGGCAGGTTGGATCCGATATCCGATACTTAAATAGTGCTGGTATCGGATACCGATACCAATACTGGATCGGATCGGCCCATCCCTATTTAGAAGCCATAATGAAGGGAAAAGGAGTTAATTACCTACTGGTATGCTGGTCTCCGTCTGTTAGCATGTTTGCTCATTGCACCTAATAATAATAATAATAATAATTTGTCACATTTGTCATCTGTGTATGTTCCCATACTTGACAGACGAAATTGGTCTTCTGCATTTAACCCAACCACCACCAGGTTGTGCAGCGAGCAGCGTAGTCGCGCTCGGGGAGCTGGAGAATTAGATGTGCACTCATAGACACCCCAAGGTGTGTAGTGGCCGGGGCGCGAACCCGCGTCCTTCGGGTCCCAAGTCAAAAGCCCTGCCACTACACCATCCGAGTTCTGCAGCTTACAGGTGCTTCACGCAGTCCACAGCGTTTACAGCAAATGTCTGTTAGCATGTTAGTTAGCTTCTGCAGCTTCCAGCTGCTTCATTCGTTCCACAGCTCCTAACCTCCTCTGCTCTGTCTGTTCCGGTCTGCCCAAAACCATGCGGTCTGTAGTAAATTTCCACTGAAGCTACTCCCCCTCCCTCCACCGAGTGCTCTCCCCCCTCCCCTCCTGTAAATTTAAAGGCGCAGAAGCGCATAAACGGTGTAACTAGAAGCAATGCTTTTCAATGGGACGCGTTTGTGAAGTCGAATCGTCGTAAGTAGAGACCGCCGTAAGTCGGGGACAACCTGTATTCTTAAACTGCAGTTGTGGGCCTCACAAAATCACTCCAAGGGCCGCAAATGGCTCTCGGGCCACACTTTGGACGCCCCTGTATTAAGCTTTTAAGTTGTTGCATGCTGCTGAATAGTAAAAGGCGGGCGATAATGTTTCCCTCTCACCACGAACCACTGAGATGTTTGTTCCCCTCTGTTCTAACCTGTATAATGAAAAGGTGTCCTGAAGTGGACCTTCAGCTCACTTTGGGTTCTGAATGACTCGGATTAGACGTCTTTCCTCCGTTGCTCCTTCCTCTTTAACCGTTTCTCTCGTTCGGTCTTTGTCCTGCGTGTCTCTGCCTCTCTCCGGCGGCCCGCCTGTAATTTAAACCGGTGTGTTATTGATGACTTGCTGTGTGGTTCTGACTCCTGTTCTGTTCTGGCTCTGGTCCTGTTCTTGACTCAGAGCAGCCAGACCGACCTCTGTCTCTGTTTGGACTCATCCCAGTTGAGATTGGAGCCCCCCCACCACCACCACCTCCCCCCCACCACCATCCTGCTCGCTGTAATCAGTCACAGTCGGGCAGACACTCCATCCATCATGGAGGCTGAACCCCCTTCATCGCTCCGACCCGTACCACACATCCCCGTCAGCAGCAGGGCCACCGGCACCACGTCTGACTTTGCTCCGTCTCTTCGGCTGTCAGAACAAAACTTTTTTTTTTTTACAACATAACAATTCCAGCTCCTCAAAGCGAAGCATCGTTTAATTAAAATTTTCTGACGTATAAGTCACAGTTTATTGCATAGACTTGTCAGTCCTGCAACTTATACAATATACGTTTTTTTCCCATATTCATAACAACATTTTTGACTGACACTTTAAAGTTTGAAGAACTGCATCATTAAGCTTCAATCAGCTGGTGCAGGCGGAAGAACGCTGGAGAGTTAGCAGCTCCAGCCGCGATGGCTGGATGGCGCCGCACCGCCCAGGTGAAATGAAGCTGTTTTGACCATTAAATAAACGCAACTTGTCAGTGGTGACGCATAATAAATGCCACTTATACCCCAAAGTGACTTATTGATGTTTTTTTCCTCTTCGTGATGCTTTTTTGGGCTGATGCGACTTATAGTCCGGAGCAGCTTATACGCCGGAAAATATGGTGCATGACTTTTATTTAAATCATATTTAATATCACAGCTAACGGAAATGTTTGTGACGTCCAGGATGGAGGTTTGTCTCGTGCCAGCAGATCAAAATGTAAACACGTCACTGCATAAGTGTTTAAATTAAATCAGGTCAGCCATAGCTGCTATATACGTCAATTAAAGTAGCATTCTTTAAATAAATGAATTGGGGCCGAGATGGTGTAGAATAGGGAGGTGCAAATCTGTCAGTGTCTGTAGAATCGATTCGATTCCGATTTTTGGTGTCACGATTCAATTCAAAATCGATTTTTCGATTCAGAAACGATTTTTGATTCAGAAACGATTTTTCTATTAAAATGGTCATACATTTAGTTTCAGTTTTGTAACTGACGAGCTGAAAAGAATAAACAACAATGTAAACAAATAGAACATTTATTTAAAACAATAATTTTAGGTTCCCGACTGTATCAAATTCTTTGCATCGTTTGATATTTATACCAAAAATGGGAACAAATAATACAGGAATGCATTAAATTCTGTAACTTAAATAACAAGTACTGTATTTGGCTTTTTGCTCTGTTACTTATAGAAGATTATTGTTTGAATTGATTGTTTGAACTTGTTTAGTTTTTGAAAAAAGGGGCAGATAAAATAAGATTTCTTCTTCTTTCTGCCACCTTTCATTTTATGTATTCTTTTATATACTATGAGATATGTTTTTTTTAATCTTTTGGGTTTTAATTAGCCTGGCCCTCGCCATTCCTACGCAGCTCCGCTCAATTCTCATTTCCCTTCACTGCTAAACTAACAAAACTCCGCCTTCTGTTCTCTGATTGGTCCATTCAAAAATCTGCCGGAGAAATCGTTGTCTATGGGAGAGATGCCAGACCCTAGTCCAAAGCGAAGTGAAGGACATGGGTCTGGTTTCAACCAGGCTAGGTTTTAATGTTTAAAAAAAATAAATCAATTTTGGGGCTGTCAGAATCAATTCAGAATCGCCAGGACTAAGAATCTAGATTCTTTTAAAAAATCGATTTTCTTGCACCCCTACTTTGTATGGGAACATACAAAGATGACAACACATAGCACTTTATTATTAATAAAATGCACATTGCTCTTTCATGGCGGCGTTTAAGAATGATTCTCGGCTACTACCACACCAAAGTTTAGCTCAAATCTGCAGACTCGTCTGAGCTGCAGCCATGTTCGTGTTGGCTCAGGTTGATTAGCTACAACGTTGATTTCTTTTTGTCTCTTCCTCAGATTGCCGCCCTGCGGAGCGCCGGAGACAGCTTCCCACTCACGGCCGCCTCGGGCAGAGTCCTGGGAAAGGTGCTTCAGAGGAAAACACGATCATTTGACTAAAGTGTTGTTTATTGACTCCAAACAGCCCCCCCTGCTAAATGTCAGCTTGTTTTAAACTCGATGAATGACGTTCGTCTTTATGTTCAGGCGCTGAGGAGCTCCGATAAGAGCTCCAAGCCAGTTTACGTGTCTGTGGGTCACAAGATCAGCCTGGACACCGCCGTCCGCCTCACACACTCCTGCTGCCGCTACCGAGTCCCTGAGCCCATCAGACAGGTAAACACACACACACAGGAACTCAGGACCGCTGGATCAGCACTTCTGGTTTTCCTCCTGTAGCTTTAGAGTCCCACGTGGGAGAGACGGTCCCTGTGGGAGTGTTCACAAACGGAGGTAGCTGGCCCTCTCCTCACCCCGCTGAAGCAGCTGATGTTCTTCACAACCCGTCTGGGTTAGAAGCCTCCAGGTGTTTTTGTTTGCCGAGGCTTCCCAGGTAGCTGCGTCAGCGTTCTCACTAACTGTGGCGCCCAAGTGGCCTCTTCCCCGTAGAAAGCTCTCCGTTCAGAACGTCGTTATGGATTGTGTGGTACACAAGTGAGCCAGCGTAGATGTGTAACGAGGAGGTGTGAGGCCTGCAAGACTTGTAAACGCTAAGAAACAGTTGCATGACTCACTGGAAATATGCTTAAAGTTAGAAAACGCTCACCTGCGCAGACACCTCTTGAAAAATCTTTTCATTGCGCGTCGCTCCATCCAGCTAGATCTGAATATTTTTATTGGCCAGCAAATACAGAAATGCTTGAACTTCCACGTTTGACCACGGTTGTGACATGATTATTACCCTGTACCGTATTCGTCGGATTATAACACGCTCCTGTGTATAACACGCTTTGTCCAATTATTGTCAATATATTGGAAAAATCCGTAAATAACACGCTTCGGCGCATAACACGCATCTATTATGCGTCACCGCTACGCTACGCGTCAGCGCCTCATTTGCTCTGCTGAAAATGGCTGCCACAGAAGCGAGCCGGCACGAAGGAATTTACAACAAAACACGGTAAAAACTATTATTTCTTTGCTGAGAAAAAATATATTTCTTAGCTGACATTATAGCACAAGGGTTTCTGAGCTTAACCGTTCCTTAATCAATTCACGAAATGTTCAAATCTGCTAGATTTAAATTGTTTCGGTTTGACTTCTTCCAGTCTTGTGCGCTACTAAAATAAATTATAAATGAATCGAATTTCATCTCAAATGTCTTATACAGGTCAACAGCTTGTAAATTAAACCCATATAATTACACTCTGTAAGCCTAAAAAATATCCGAGTGGTTTAAGAGCTGTTTATCTAAACAGTAGGTATCTGTTCACGTTAGCTGCTAACAGCTAAAAGAGTGTTCTAAAAAAGCTAAGTCTGGTCCTCTGGACATTCAAAAAACAAAACAAAACAAAGCAAAAAAAAAAAGCTGTAGAAACGTTTCGTCTTTCGTCCGAAAGACTTCCTCAGTCTGAGAAGCTGTGTTCAGCTCAGTCTTATAAATAGCACCCTCCCACAGTGGATCAACCAGTTGGCTGATGACAGCCGAAACCAGCTGCTCACATGATCAAGGAGGACCATCAGCCTGACGATGGATCGTTAACACCCTGATGGTTGTTTGCTATTCACAGAGGGCTGAGTGATACTAGCAATAACAGCATTGTAAGTGGGGGACAGTTGAACCCGGAGGCCTCCAAAGAGTGAAAAGAGCTAAAAGAGTGATTTTTTTAAATAGCTCTAAATATCTTCTGCAGCTAACAGTGTGTAAATGACCACCAAATAATTACGCTCTGTAAGTTTCAAGAAAATCCGCGGTGTGGTTTATGAGTTATCTTGCTAAAAAAACAGCTAACAACACTCTGATGCATGCTCAATAATCCAGGTAGAAAAATCTAAAAAGGCTAAGTCTGGTCCTCCGGACATTCAAAAAATAAAACAAAACAAAGCAAAAAAAAATGTAGAAACGTTTCGTCTTTCGTCCGAAAGACTTCCTCAGTCTGAGTTGCTGTGTTCAGCTCAGTCTTATAAATAGCACCCTCCCACAGTGTTGCACAACCAGTTGGCTGATGACAGCCTGAAACCAGTTGCTCACATGATCAAGGAGGGCCATCAGCCTAACAACAGCCTAGCTAACAACACAGCTAATTTAGCTACATCCAGAGCAGGAGGCAGGCAGCGACAGAATCAGTCCGACCAGAGGAGGCTTTTGTCGGACACGTGAGCTAGAAACGGTCTGGAAGTGTCCCCCTAGCGGACAAAAGTGGTGCTGCACCATTTTTTGCCTTAAATGAAAAACGGCGATATCAGAGCCAAAAATGGGTCTAAAAATATGGGGGAAAAATCCATAAATAACACGCTTCGGCATATAACACGCAGGACATTCAAATGAGTAAAAAAACTGCGTGTTATAGCCCGATTTTTACGGTAAATACTCAAAAATATGCTCCTCCAACTTGTTGTTGTCTATTATGGAGGGTGAAAAAGAAAATGGCGGTTTGGATTTTGGTGGAAGACTGAATCTCTGCCCCCCGACCTATGAATACGTCCCCTGACCAATCAGTGACCAACACTGTGCTGATGTCATAACTGGACCCAACAAGAACTAGACCCAGTACCCCAGTGAGGCAGGTCCCAAAAATAGGGCGGGTTCCTCCTCTACAGGCCCTGTGGATACACTACACAACTAGTTATGAACTATGAAGGAGCCCGAAAGAGCGCGAACAGGCCCTGTGGATAACGGGCATAAGAGAAAGGGTCAGCTCTTTGGACCAAATCTGGGACGTGTCCAGACGCTCCGAGACGACAACAAGACGCCGTCTGTCACATGATCTGAAGCTGTTGATTGTCTGAGCGCCAGAATTCACAGATCATCTTCCACTCGTGTTTCAAAGAGAAATACAAACAGACGTTTGTTAAAAATGTTCAGCCTATAAGTCACAGTTTTTTGCATAATTTACACACCCTGTGACTTATACATGTACACAGAAGTGACTTATTTATAGTTTATTTCCCGTATTTATAAACCAATTTTTGGCTGAGATATGACCGTTTTCATTCATTCTGACTGAAAATATTGAACACTACCATTTTCAGCCGATAGATGGTACTCGAGTAGTATGGCATGCCATTGTGTCATATAATAGGTTAAAGTGGCTATTAATGACACAATCGGCTTGCCATTCTGCCACCTTTGTTCTGCCCACTGCTTGGAGCAACCGTCAAATCAGCTTCATTTAGCTGCGCCGCCCCGGTGAAATGCAGCTGATTTGACGGTTAAAGTGCATTTATTAAGTAAAAGTTCAACTGAGACACAACTTTACAGTACTATAATTTTGAGCAAAAAAAAATAAATTGTTTTTAAGTATAAATCTTGTTAAATTCTTGTTAAAATCCTCCCGTGCATGCTCCTGTGGCCGCCATTAGGCAGCCAAATGATTTTTGGCACAACACCGGCCCACGTTTCTGGCTTGTCAGCGGTGACGCATAATAGATGCGACATATACGGTGAAGCGACGTATTTATAGATTTTTCCACTTTATTAGACATTTTTGAACTAATGCAACTTCTAGGACAGTGCGACGTGTACGGTGGAAAATACGGTACTTCATACCCTTCAAACCATTCATACCCTCCGTGCTGCTCCTGTGAAACACACACAGAGAACACGTTATTTACAGAGGGTCAAATCCACTTGTGGATAACAATCAAAGTCACATAGGGAATTAGAAAAACAATTTTCTCAAACACTGAAGACTTTTTCTTGTTCGTCGTTGATTAAAGTGTCATGATCTGGGGTTTAGTTGAATCCAGGGTGCAGGCGGACACGGAGAACTCAAGGAGTAAAATGAGAAAACTACGGTATTTATTAAGCCAGAAAACAAAAAGGCTGACGTGGCAGCAACACATGCGGTGGGGCATGTGAACAAGGAGCCACAGAAGGAAACAGCTTGAACGCCTTGGGAGGACAATCCACAGACAGGGAAGAAACAAACAGACAGGACTTCTAGGGACACTACCGAGAGAATAATCACGAACACCTGGGGAAGGACGATGAGGAGCAAGTGATGGAGGCAGGAGTTGATTACATGGAGGAAGAAACAATGAGGAAGACAGGAAACACAAGAATCTAAATACAGTAACTGACTCAAGACAGGACGCAGATCCTCACAAACCCTTTAGAAAAACAGCCGTCCCTCGATTATCGCGTGTTACGTTCCACACACCACCACAATAGGTGAAAAATCATGAAGTAGGAACTAGGAACGCTATATGACATTTATTATTATTTTTTTTATATTTATTTGATCATTTTTGTATATTTTAAGGCTTTATAAACCCTTCCCATACTCTTACAATGTTCTAAGCTCTCAAACATACTGTATGTAATTTTCAACATACGTATATGTACTGTACAGTACTGTAACATTTACTCACCAGCTCTGCAGAACAGCTGCTCGGTTCCGGTCGGGCTCGGTTCCGGTTCTGCAGATGACTGTATAGGATCATTTGTTTTTAAACTGGCAACTTATGTATGAGCTTAAAATATGCACACACACACACACACACACACAAAAACATGTCACATGTTTGTTTTTGAAGTCTTTAAAGTTCAGTCTTGGCCAACCTTAATCCAAATGTTTTACATGTACTGTATTTTTTGGCGTATAAGACGCAGGTTTTTTGCATACATTTCTCCGTCCTGTGACTTGTAGGCTACGCCAAAGCGACTTACAGTATATACGTTTTTTTTCCCTTATTCATAACACAATTTTTGACTGACATCTGACACTTTCATTCATTCTGGCATGAACCAGATTAAACATTACCATACCATGAGAGGGCCCACTAGGCTTTCGACAACTCCCGCTACAACCCACACACACATAAATATAAAGTGCATTTATTAAAGAAAAGTTAAACTGAGACACACCTTTGCTGTAACGTCGAGCAAACAAATAATTGTTTTTAAGTGTAAATCTTGTTAAATTTTGAAATCCTCCCGTGCGTGCTCCCGTGTCCGCCATTTGGCAGCCAATCGATTTTTTGGCACACTATTCCACGTTTCCCGAGGGTCAGCGTTGATGCATAATAAATGCGACTTATATGGCGTAGTGACTTTATTTATGTTTTTTTTTCCACTTCATGAGACATTTTTGGACTGAAGTGACTTATACGGTACTTGTTTGATGGGTTTCTTTGATATAATGCAGGTTTTCATGAACTGATTTTAAAGTTGTTTCATTTTCATCTATTAAGGTTAACGGTGGTTCAGATGGAGGTTGTCCAAGGGTCACTTTTGGCCCTCGGGCCACGTGTTGCCAACGGCAGTTCTAGACTCTGGTTTCGTGTTTCTGCGCATCGAGTCTCGCCCGTTGCTTTAGTCTGAGTTATCTAAGAGGCAGATGTCTGGGGTGAAAACTAACTGCTGCTCTGTTGAGGTAAAAACGTCTTTGCATCTTTTACCAGCGCCGACGTGGATCTTTGTACAGGTAGTCCTCGACTTACGACGGAGTTCCGTTCGTACGCTCCGTCGTAAAGCGAATTTCGACGTAACTCGGAACCTACGTCCAAACTGCACCTTATACGTACAGTACTTTATTTTACCAAGCACTTAGCCTATCCTAACACAGTACCTTACATAATTATCAAAACACATATATTTGAGAGCCATAATGAAGTGAAAAAAGAGTTAATAACCTACTGGGGGTTGGTGAAGCCTTCCTCCGTCTGTAATGCTACGTTCACACCGAACGCGTTTTGAGCTGCAGGAGTGGCCGGTTTACATGCAAAGTCAATGGGGGACACGCCTCTAGGGGTTGTGCGTCGCGTCACGTCCGTTTTGAGCGGCGCGGAAGGGGCGGCAGAGCGTTTTCCATGCATGCGGTACCCGCGGCAGCCGCCGCCGCTCGAGTTGAAAAATCTGAACTTTCGCCGCTCAACGCGTCTTGACAACCAATCAAGGAGAGTCAGCTATGTGACGCGCAGTGGCAGACTTAGACATTTTGGGGCCCCAGGCAAACCTTTGTAAAGGGGCCCTCCCCCAAGTCAGCCTAAATGTACCATTAGGCCCTGCCCTGAAGGTCAAAGATTTTCATGTTCATAGTCTAATACTGGGAACTAGACAATAAAAACAACTGTTTTTTTTCTCTACTTTAATAAGGTACAACTATCCTTTAAAGTCTTTTTGCAAAACATGTTTTATTATTATCTCGGGGTCTTGTTCACGAATGAGGGAAAACTGGAGCGTGAGATCGATAGGCGGATAGGTGCAGCATCCGCAGTGAAGCGGGTGCTGTACCGGTCTGTCGTGGTGAAGAGGGAGCTGAGTCGAAAGGCAAAGCTCTCAATTTACCGATCGATCTACGTTCCCACCCTCATCTATGGTCATGAGCTTTGGGTTGTGACCGAAAGAACGAGATCTCGGATACAAGCGGCTGAAATGAGTTTTCTCCGCAGGGTGTCTGGACTCTCCCTTACGCCAAAAATACACTACACGCGTTGCAGCTCCGCCCCGCTCCGGTCCGACCTCCGCAGCAAATACGCACCCATTATAATCAATGAGATAAAGTACACTGGCTCCGCACGGCGGCGGTGAGCTGCGGAGAGCGGACGGCAGTCCGTCAAAATTAGAAATTTTTCTATTTCTGCCGGATGACGGAGCTGTGCCGTAGTCAACTTTTGAAGATTACATCGCACCAACAGGAAAAGGAACGAGCACAACTTCCGTATTTACAAAATAAAATCACCACAGGCGGACTAATCCTAGCTCTATACGGATTTATTTGTACAAAAATGCTGTCAAACTATCATTTATAGCATTCTATGACTAAACTATTATATTTATGACTATGACTACGCCTAATAACGCAATACAAGAAATAAATAAATAAAAAAGTATTTTATTCTGAAATGTAAACATCACTTCCTGTTGCTCAAACCATGTAGCTCATTTACGAGAGAAGATCAAGGCAGCAGTCTCTCTACAGTTGTTCTCCTTCTTCCACCGAATGAATTGTTTTGTTCTGACTTACTTATTTATCACTTGATTTATCGCGCGATCTCGCACGTGTCTCGGAGCGGCGCATCCAGGCGGACCTGAGCGGAGCGCAGGCAGTGGAAATTGGACTCGCTCAGCTGCGACCTGCGGACCGGAGCGGGGCGGAGCCGCGTGCAGTGTATTTTTGGGGTTAGAGATAGGGTGAGAAGCTCAGTCATCCGGGAGGGACTCGGAGTAGAGCCGCTGCTTCTCCACATCGAGAGGAGCCAGTTGAGGTGGCTCGGGCATCTGGTTAGGATGCCTCCTGGACGCCTCCCTGGTGAGGTGTTCCGGGCATGTCCCACCGGGAGGAGACCCAGAGGAAGACCCAGGACGCGCTGGAGGGACTATGTTTCTCGGCTGGCCTGGGAACGCCTTGGGATTCCCCCAGAGGAGCTGCTCCAAGTGGCTGGGGAGAGGGAAGTCTGGGCCTCCCTACTTAGGCTGCTACCCCCGCGACCCGACCCCGGATAAGAGGAAGAAAATGGATGGATGGATGTTTTATTATTGCAATAAAAGGCTCTAAATCAAGTCTTACACCAAAATTCAACAACACTAAATAAACACAAACAAATAGAGAGGGTAGATGTGAGCAATACAGTAGAAATATATTTTCCTAAATTATAAGATTTTCACAACTTTAATTCTTTTAACGTTATATTACATATTCTGTAACAGGGAACAGTTGTTAGATCAATGTGAAAAAGTGAGTGTGTGTAGTTGAGATGTGGTACTTTGAGATGAATTCACACACTGGCTTGATATGAACAGCAAGATGTCCAGGCATGAGACACTTTTTACAGCATTAAGTGATCATGAATTACCTTGATTATTCAGCTGGACTTCTATGAAAGTTGTCTTCTGTCTTGTTTCTGGTCTTTAATGATGCATGTTTAAAGACTGCATCTGAAAAAACAACAAATGTTAGTGTTGGAGGAAATAAAAGAAAAAATAAGACATTATTACATTTAACACATGTGAAGGCTCTCATTTATCCAAGTTTCCATAATTAAGACTGGAAGTTTTGACTTCTTTTTAAACCTTAAAACTTACACAGACTGTAAGACTTACTGTAAACTAAATGACTCAAATAATGTCACAGATTTTTCCACCTGGATTATTGAGCATGCATCAGGGAATGTCACTTTTCATTTATATCAATTTTTACATTTTAGATAACATTTTAATTTAGCAATCCTAGCCTTTTGATTCTGTTGTTTTAAACTAACAGTGGCATTTCTGTCCAAAGCAAACCTGTCATTATTAAAAAACACATTTTTGCATTACTCTGAAAGCTATAAGTTGTGCTTTATAATGTATTTAATGGAGGGACTATGGACCAAATAACAAAACAATGATAGTCTGATGAAGTTTTAACAGTCAAATATTTTGTAAAATGGTTGAGAATTTTTTTTATAGATAACTGTGGAATATTTTAGATCTATTCTATTCAATGTAAAGTCCGAATAATTTAATAATACTGTATACTAAGCAAGCAGGGCAGAGAGCTAAAGTAGGTAAAATATATAATCCCCTCTCTCCTATTTAAGTCAGAAGATTTAGGTCGAATATCTTTTAATATTTTGATACAGAAAGAAAACGTGAAAATAGTGGTTGTCTCAGCTGATTACTGTTAGGATTTCTTTTACCCAACCTACAAAATAATTTCTAAAACTCGTACCTCATCATCTTGCTGTGAATCCTCGTCTTTATCTTCATCTTGAGTCACTGCCTCGGCGCCATTGACTTCCTCCTGGATCCTGATGTCCGGCGGCGGTTCCGCCACACTTTTAAATGGGCCGCTGCCGCTCGTGACCGTCATTAGCAGTTGATGAAGTTTTAGAATTCGACCCATTAAAAAAGGTTGTCACTTTCGGTAGTGAAGAAACATACGTTATTGTTTTTTGACGCTTTTTACGTTTTTCAGCTCCGCTTTTCTGTCTCCTGTCTCCCGCTTCCTTCTCACTCAAACAAGCGAGCAATGCATACAGCACTTCCTGGATTAGTGGGTGACGTCATGACGCATGACGGAATAGTCCATTTTAGTAGGGGGGTACAGAACTCAACCGTTTTTTCTGTTGCGTTTTTAAAGATATTTTTCATCGTAACTATAATTATTTTTATGTTAAACGTACATTAACAAGCAGGAGCAATGTTAGGGATGTAGGTGACGGCTGGGGGCCCTGCTGAATGGCGGCCCCTGCTGATTGGCGGCCCTAGGCTACGGCCTCATTCGCCTGAATGGTAGATCCGCCACTGGTGACGCGGTAACGAGGGGACGGATGTTGCGCAAGTGTGACGTATTGTTTGTGAGACACAGAAACAACCCGCAAATTCGTGTTCAAGTATGGAGGAGAAACTGCCTGGCGGAGTGTCAGTGAGGAAGTTGAGATATTGGGTAAGTTTTGAATTGTAAACTTTTCACGTTTAGCAAGTTTAAGCTTTGCTAGCCGATTTTAGCTCCTCCCGCACCCCACCGCCACCGCCGCTGCTGCTTCTCGTTCCGGTCTGAACACCAGTTCAGTCCAGTGCGTCCACCTTGAGGCGTTTCGCGCTTTTTGGCCGCTCAAAACGCGTTCGGTGTGAACGTAGCATTAGCATGTTAGCTCGGTGCTCCTCTGGTCCAAAGCCACTGCTCCGCTGTTTCTGCTGTCAAACCGGAAGTAAAACCGGAACTCTACCTTTCAAAATAATTTTTTCAAAAAATATATATATATTTTTTAATTTATTTGTATTTTTATGGGAGATGCGTGACGTAACCGCGAAACGTCGTAACTTGAGACCGTCGTAAGTTGAGGACTACCTGCACTGTACTAAGTAGGAAAACATAACACAAACTGAGAAAAGTTCTCTTACTCGACTCGGCGTTCACGGTTGTTTTCTGTTTTCTTCCGTTTTACGCGTTTACGCGTCAAAACGTTCAGCTCGGCTAGCTTTAGCATGCTATGACTTTTAGTTTTTATGACTTAAAGTTTGTCATTTAACTTTGTTTACAAAGAATTTCTCCTACATTCTTAATTTTTTTTTTAAATCATCTAAAGTCTGCTTCTTTATTTTGATCCTGTTGTTTAGCTTATGGTTTTTACAATTTTAGCTTTTAGCTACTGTTTTTTTAATTATTATTATTTTTAGCTCAGATCTTTCAAACTCACCTGTGAACGAACCGTAACACGTGTTGGAAGATTCTGCTGATTAAAACAATATGTTTAAATATTTCTTTGTCCAGCTGCAGGTCCGTTAAACTGAACTGCTGCTCACTGAGGCCATTAAAACTGTTGTAATGGACCCGGCCGCTGCCCAGTGCATGCTGGGACTCTTTAAACTGCAGGTTTCACAAGAGCAGCGTCAAATGAGCCATAACGGTTATTGGTGTTATTTCTTAATTTTTAAAATATTTTTTAAATAAAATATATATACTGTATATATATATATATTTTATAAACATGAATTATATTTTGTTTCAAGTGACAATGAGAGAAACGAACTTGGTCTTCCTTTGGGCTCAGGCTGTTTTTCTTTCTGCCACTAGGCCGCGCTGTGTTTCTGCTGCTCTTACATGTCCACACACACACGCACACACACACACACACACACGCACACACACACACACACACACACACACACACACACACACACACACACACACGATCAAACATAGATCTGTCTTCTCTGGCGATGGAGCTGCAGTAACTCACCCCCTCCTGCACGTGTGTTTATTTCATCAAAGTGTGTGTGTGTGTGTGTGTGTGTGGACATCAGAGACACCAGTGACAGTCCCTGTCCTCTGTCCAGTCTCTGCTGGTCTTCTCTTCATATTTTCTCCGTCCAGCTGTTTCTTTTTTCGACTCGTTCCCATTTTTCCTTCTCTCCGTTCTCCGGTTCTGATCCAGCAGCCGATGGTGTCTTTTCTCTTTTCTCTTTCCTCCTCTCTGCTCGTGTCACAGAGGAACATGTTGCTGGGTGGTGGGGGGGGGGGGTTTCTCTGGTTTATGATCTTCAGGCTGGTGAAAGCTCTGTCACAGCTCTTGAAGATTATGATTGAAATAATGATTTTAAAATATCACAAAAAATATCGCTGTCCCTACGTCCCGTCTCTGTGTCCTGTCCTTGCTTCCTGTCCTTGCTTCCTGTCCCGCATCCTGTCCTGCATCCTGTCCCGCATCCTGTCCTGCATCCTGTCCCTGCATCCTGTCCTGCATCCTGTCCTGCATCCTGTCCCTGCATCCTGTCCTGCATCATGTCCTGCATCCTGTCCTGCATCCTGTCCTGCATCCTGTCCTGCATCCTGTCCCTGCATCCTGTCCTGCATCCTGTCCTGCATCCTGTCCTGCATCCTGTCCTGCATCATGTCCCTGCATCCTGTCCTGCATCCTGTCCTGCATCCTGTCCTGCATCCTGTCCCTGCATCCTGTCCTGCATCCTGTCCTGCATCCTGTCCCTGCATCCTGTCCTGCATCATGTCCCTGCATCCTGTCCCTGCATCCTGTCCTGCATCCTGTCCTGCATCCTGTCCTGCATCATGTCCCTGCATCCTGTCCTGCATCATGTCCCTGCATCCTGTCCTGCATCCTGTCCTGCATCATGTCCCTGCATCCTGTCCTGCATCATGTCCTTACTTCCTGTCCTGCATCCTGTCCTTACTTCCTGTCATGCATCCTGTCCTTACTTCCTGTCCCTGCATCTGTCCCTGCATCCTGTCTCTCAATTCATCCATCCATAAGGGACAGCTCAGCATCTCCAAACCTGTCGTAACTACAGGATTTATCAAAAAAGTCTTCAAACTGGACAATGTTTCAGCCTCATGGACAGAAACTGGAAGTTGGTTCCACAAGAGAGGAGCCTGAGAACTGAAAGATCTTCCTCCCGTTCTGTTTTTGGAAACTCTAGGAACCACAAGTAAACATGCAGTCCAGTCAGTTTAGTGGAGGCGAAAACGTTCCTGCAGCACTGAGTGAATAAAACGAGGCGAGTTAAAATGTTTTAGTGTTTTTCTTCAGTTTTTTTAGGACAAACTGTGTTTTTGTGCCAGATGTTCATTTGGCTGCAGTCTTGACGACTGTGAGGTCCAAAATACAAACTATAAATAAACGCATTATTTTATTCTGATCCAACGGGTCCGGGGAGCCCTTCTGTCCTGGAGCAGCTGCGCTTGTTGGGCTTTATGAACAAATTCATTTTTACTTCCAACTTTTCCTCTGAACTCGTCACTCGTCTGTAATTTCATTTGGCTGAAACGTTCGGTTTAGCAGGTGATTCTGCTTCTGCACCAACAGTCCAGCTAAACACCATGAAGCTTTTTTTCACGTGTTTCTGCTTCATGTTGTACATAAACCACAGTTTATTTTATTTATTTATTTATTTATTCATTCATTTTATAATAATGAAATACATAACAATTGACATATATATGCAATTAGAAAAAACAAAATATAAAATGAAAGGTAGCAGATGAAGAAAAAATCTTATTAAATCTGCTCCTTATTTATCTAAAAAACAATTCAAACAAACATTTCCTGTAAATAACAAAACAAACAACTCATTCAACTTTCCAATTCTCATATATTTCTCATTAAAATACATTCACATCTATTTCTTTAACAATTCGAATTTGACCAGTCTCTTGAATACAAAGATTGATTTGGCTTCCTTAACATTTGTCTCCAGACCCCTTATGATGAGTAAAATAAATGGACAAAATGTTCCCTCGCCCGGACGCGGGTCACCGGGGCCCCACTCTGGAGCCAGGCCCGGAGGTGGGGCACGTTGGCGAGCGCCTGGTGGCCGGGCTTTCACCCATGGAGCTCGGCCGGGCACAGCCCGAAGAGGAGACGTGGGTCCCCCTTCCCATGGGCTCACCACCTATGGGAGGGGCCAAAGGGGTCGGGTGCAATGTGGGATGGGTGGTGGCCGAGGGCGGGGACCCTGGCGGTCTGATCCTCGGCTACAGAAGCTGGCCATTGGGACATGGAATGTCACCTCTCTGGTGGGGAAGGAGCCTGAGCTAGTGTGTGAGGTTGAGAGGTTCCGGCTAGAAATAGTCGGACTCACCTCAACGCATGGCTCTGGCTCTGGAACCAGTTTCCTTGAGAGGGGTTGGACACTCTTCCACTCTGGAGTTGCCCCTGGTGAGAGGCGCCGAGCAGGAGTGGGCATACTTGTTGCCCCCCATCTTGGTGCCTGTACGTTGGGGTTCACCCCGGTGAACGAGAGGGTAGCCTCCCTTCGCCTACGTGTGGGGGGACGGGCTCTGACTGTTGTTTGTGCCTATGCGCCAAACGGCAGCGCAGATTACCCACCCTTTTTGGAGTCCTTGGAGGGGGTATTGGAGGGTGCGCCTCCTGGGGACTCCCTTGTTCTGCTGGGGGACTTCAACGCTCACGTGGGCAATGACAGTGAGACCTGGAGGGGTGTGGTTGGGAGGAACGGCCCCCCTGATCTGAACCCGAGTGGTGTTTTGTTGTTGGACTTCTGTGCTCGTCATGGATTGTCCATAACGAACACCATGTTCAGGCATAAGGGTGTACATATGTGCTCTTGGCACCAGGACACCCTAGGTCGCAGTTCGATGATCGACTTTGTTGTCGTCTCATCTGATCTGCGGCCGCATGTCCTGGACACTCGGGTGAAGAGAGGGGCGGAGCTGTCAACTGACCACTACCTGGTGGTGAGTTGGCTCCGATGGTGGGGGAGGATGCCGGTCAGACCTGGCAGACCTAGCCTGGTTAAAACCAGACCCTGTCCTTCACTTCGCTTCAGACAAGGGTCTGGGACCTGTCCATTGAAAAACGATTCTTGCTGGAGGCGTGGGCTCTGCTGATGGCTGCTCCCCCGTGGTCTGCTGAACTTGACTTCAGCTCCGCCTCCTGCTGAATTTTCTCTCGCTCCGTTGTATATTCTGTGTTTATATGATAATAAAACGTCCTAATAAAATAAAATAAAACCATGGAGCGCTGGTCCAACACACCAGAAGACCAGGAAATCTGATGGGACTCGGGCAGCAACTTAAAACCTGACTTTAATTCTCTCGTGACAACCTGAGACGTTTCCTTGTTCAGCGGAGGGAGAGGAGGAGGAGGAGGAGGAGGAGGGGAGGGAGTGAACACTTGACTTTTGGGAAAAAAACAAAAGAAAACTCCAGATAAGGGATAGCCTGGCCCTCGCCTTCCTGCACAGCTCCGCTCAATTCTCATTTCCCTTCACTGCACAGTCTGGGACTTATCCCATCCACAAAGATTTCTCCGGTAGATTTTTGTTCGGACCAATCAGAGAACAGAAGGGGCGGAGTTTTTGGCCCCTAACCCACGCCCCTGTCCCAGCGCAGCCAGCTCGCAGCCGCATGTTCTCATTCAAAGCGATGCAGGAGTCCTGCATCGAGGACTGTTGTATAAATGACACAAATGTATTAATTTCCCCTTCTTAATCCCTTATCTGGAGTTTTCTTTTGTTTTTTTGGCCAAAAGTCAAGTGTTCGCTCCCTCCTCCTCCTCCTTCTCCTCCTCTCCCTCCGCTGAACAAGGAAGAAATGCCCCCACCTGTCCCAGCGCGCAGCCAGCTCGCAGCCGCATGTTCTCATTCAAAGCGATGCAGGACTGTTTTATATGTGACACAAATTTATTAATTTCCCCTTCTTAATCCCTTATCTGGAGTTTTCTTTTGTTTTTTTTCCCAAAAGTCAAGTAATCGCTCCCTCCTCCCTCCTCCTTCTCCTCCACCCTCCGTTGAGTGAAATGAACAAGGAGGAAATGGCTGAGGTTGTCACGAGAATTAAACTCGGGTTTTACGTTGCTGACCGAGCCCCATCAGATTTTCTGGTCTTTTGGTGAGCTGGACCAGCGATCCATGGTTTTATTTTATTTTATTAAAATGTTTTAACATACAGAATTTGCGCAGCGAGAGAAAAGCTGTAGGAGGCGGAGCAGTTGTCAGTCAAGTTCACCAGAGCACGGGGGGTGGCTCTGAGGGGAGGGAGCAGAATGCTTTCCCTGTTCAAAATATCCAATGGTTTTGTTCCTCAGCAGAGGCCAACGCCTCCAGCAAGAATCGTTTCTCTATGGAAAAAGTCCAGACCCTTGTCTGAAGCGAAGTGAAGGCAGGGTCTGGTTTTAACCAGGCTAGATAAGGGATTAAGAAGGGGAAATTAATACATTTGTGTCATTTATACAACAGTCCTGCTGCATCGCTTTGAATGAGAACATGCGGCTGCGAGCTGGCTGCGCTGGGACAGGTGGGGGCGTAGGTTAGGGTCCAAAAACTCCGCCCCTTCTGTTCTCTGATTGGTCCGGTCAAAAATCTACCGGAGAAATCGTTGTCTATGGGAGAAGTCCCAGACTGTGCAGTGAAGGGAAATGAGAATTGAGCGGAGCTGTGCAGGAAGGCGAGGACCATGGCAGACCCAAACGTATTGTGAGGGTCTGCTGGGAACGTCTGGCAGAGTCTCCCGTAAGACGGAGCTTTAACTCCCACCTCCGGGAGAGCTTTGAACACGTTCCGAGGGAGGCGGGGGACATTGAGTCCGAGTGGGCCATGTTCCGCGCCTCTATTGTCGAGGCAGCTTATCAGAGTTGTGGCCGCAAGGTTGTTGGTGCCTGTCGTGGTGGCAACCCTCGAACCCGGTGGTGGACACCGGCGGTGAGGGATGCTGTCAAGCTGAAGAAGGAGTCCTATTGGGCCTTTTTGGCCTGTGGGACCCCGGAAGCAGCAGATAGGTACCGACAGTCCAAGCGGCATGCGGCTCGGGTGGTTGCTGAGGCAAAAACTCGGGCGTGGGAGGAGTTCGGAGAGGCCATGGAGAATGACTTCCGTACGGCTTCGAGGCGATTCTGGTCCACCATCCGGCGTCTCAGGGGGGAAAGCGGTACGCGACCAACACCATTTATGGTGGGGATGGCGTGCTGTTGACCTCAACTCGGGATGTTGTGAGTCGGTGGGCGGAATACTTCGAAGACCTCCTCAATCCTACTGGCACGTCTTCCACTGAGGAAGCGGAGCCTGGGGACTTTGGGTCGGGCTCTCCAATCTCTGGTGCTGAGGTCGCCGAGGTGGTTAAAAAGCTCCGCGGTGGCAAGGCTCCGGGGGTGGATGAGATTCGTCCTGAGTTCCTTAGGGCTCTGGATGTTGTGGGGTTGTGTTGGCTTACGCGACTCTGCAATATCGCGTGGACATCGGGGGCAGTTCCCTTGGATTGGCAGACTGGGGTGGTGGTTCCCCTATTCAAAAAGGGGGACCGTAGGGTGTGTTCCAACTATAGGGGGATC
>JBBPBX010065293.1:0-19993 GCA_038048925.1 Garcialebias charrua | reverse complement strand
GTGCTGTTGACCTCAACTCGGGATGTTGTGAGTCGGTGGGCGGAATACTTCGAAGACCTCCTCAATCCTACTGGCACGTCTTCCACTGAGGAAGCGGAGCCTGGGGACTTTGGGTCGGGCTCTCCAATCTCTGGTGCTGAGGTCACCGAGGTGGTTAAAAAGCTCCGCGGTGGCAGGCTCCGGGGGTGGATGAGATTCGCCCTGAGTTCCTTAGGGCTCTGGATGTTGTGGGGTTGTGTTGGCTTACGCGACTCTGCAATATCGCGTGGACATCGGGGGCAGTTCCCTTGGATTGGCAGACTGGGGTGGTGGTTCCCCTATTCAAAAAGGGGGACCGTAGGGTGTGTTCCAACTATAGGGGGATCACACTCTTAAGCCTCCCTGGTAAGGTCTATTCAGGGGTTCTGGAGAGGAGGGTCCGTCGGATAGTCGAACCTCGGATTCAGGAGGAGCAATGTGGTTTTCGTGCTGGTCGTGGAACACTGGACCAGCTCTACACCCTCAGCAGGGTCCTGGAGGGTGCGTGGGAGTTTGCCCAACCAGTTTACATGTGCTTTGTGGACTTGGAAAAGGCATTCGACCGCGTCCCTCGGGGGGTTCTGTGGGGGGTACTCCGGGAGTATGGGGTACCAGGCCCATTGATATGGGCTGTTAGGTCCCTGTACGACCGGTGTCAGAGCTTGGTCCGCATTGCCGGCAGTAAGTCAGGCTCGTTTCCAGTGAGAGTTGGACTCCGCCAAGGTTGCCCTTTGTCACCGATTCTGTTCATAACTTTTATGGACAGAATTTCTAGGCGCAGCCAAGGTGTTGAGAGGATCCGTTTTGGTGGCCTTAGAATCGCTTCTCTGTTTTTTGCAGATGATGTGGTCCTATTGGCTTCATCAGATCGTGATCTACAGCTTTCGCTGGAGCGGTTTGCAGCCGAGTGTGATGCGGCCGGGATGAGGATCAGTTCCTCCAAATCCGAGGCCATGGTCTTGAGCCGGAAAAGGGTAGCATGCCCTCTCCGGGTCGGGGAGGAGGTCCTGCCCCAAGTGGAGGAGTTTAAGTATCTCGGGGTCTTGTTCACGAATGAGGGAAAACTGGAGCGTGAGATCGATAGGCGGATAGGTGCAGCGTCCGCAGTGAAGCGGGCGCTGTACCGGTCTGTCGTGGTGAAGAGAGAGCTGAGTCAAAAGGCAAAGCTCTCAATTTACCGATCGATCTACGTTCCCACCCTCATCTATGGTCATGAGCTTTGGGTTGTGACCGAAAGAACGAGATCTCGGATACAAGCGGCTGAAATGAGTTTTCTCCGCAGGGTGTCTGGACTCTCCCTTAGAGATAGGGTGAGAAGCTCAGTCATCCGGGAGGGACTCGGAGTAGAGCCGCTGCTTCTCCACATCGAGAGGAGCCAGTTGAGGTGGCTCGGGCATCTGGTTAGGATGCCTCCTGGACGCCTCCCTGGTGAGGTGTTCCGGGCATGTCCCACCGGGAGGAGACCCAGAGGAAGACCCAGGACACGCTGGAGGGACTATGTTTCTCGGCTGGCCTGGGAACGCCTTGGGATTCCCCCAGAGGAGCTGCTTCAAGTGGCTGGGGAGAGGGAAGTCTGGGCCTCCCTACTTAGGCTGCTACCCCCGCGATCCGACCCCGGATAAGCGGACGAAAATGGATGGATGGATGGACATTAGAAAAAAACGGAATTACATTAAGCCAAAGTGGAAGTGGCCGAAGCAGAAATGGCCCAAATCACATTAGAAAAAACAATTACATTTGAAAAAAAACAAAAACAGAAACACATTATAAAAATACGGAATTACATTAAGCCAAAGCGGAAGTGGCCAAAACAGAAATGGCCAAAGCGGAAGAGGCCGGAATCACATTAGGAAAAACAGAACTACATTTGAGAAAACTGAAACACATTAGAAAAATACGGAATTACATTAAGCCAAAGCGGAAGTGGCCAAAACGGAAATGGCCAAAGTGGAAGTGGCCAGAATCACTTTAGGAAAAACAGAACTACATTTGAAAAAAACTGAAACACATTAGAAAAAAACAAAATTACATTAAGCTAAAGCAGAAGTGGCGGAAGCAGAAGTGGCCTGAATCACATTAGAAAAAAACGGAATTACATTTGATAAAACGGACTCGCATAAAAAAAAACAGAATAACATTTGAAAAAACGGAATTACATTAAGCCAAAGTGGAAATGGCCAAAGCAGAAGTGGCCCGAATCACATTAGAAAAATACGGAATTACATTTGAAAAAATGGAATCACATTAGAAAAAATGGAATTACATTAAGCCAAAGTGGATGTGGCCGAAGCAGAAATTGCCCGAATCACATTAGAAAAAACAATTACATTTGAAAAAACAAAAAAACAAAACGGAAACGCATTAGAAAAAAACGGAATCACATTAAGCCAAAGCGGAAGCGGCTGAAGCGGAAATGACCCGAATCACATTAGAAAAAACAGAATCACATTAGAAAAAACCGAATTACATTAAAGCTTCAGTATGTAGCTTTTTTTATGAACATATTTCTTCACTCTGTCACTACCTCCTGACAGACTGATGTTAACCAGGTAATCTCTGAAAATTAAAAAAAAAATATTGTCCCCTTGCTTCTCCAGGTGGTAAATAAGCATTTCTAAAAAGAAAAGGTGACCCGCCATTTTCCAGCCAATAAAAACAGAGTTTGTAACCAGCCAATAAAAACAGAGCTTGAATTTGAATCAGCCAATAAAAACAGAGCTTGAATTTGAAATTCAACAGACCACAAGGGGGCAGAGCCACATATGGCTCTGAGGGGGAGGGATCAGAATGCTTTGCCTGTTGAAAATATTTCTAAGTTCTGCAGTTCTACAGAAACTGCATACTGAACCTTTAAGCCAAAGCGGAAGTGGCCGAAGCCGAAGTGGCTTGGATCACATTAGAAAAACGAATTACATTTGACAAAACGGAATCACATTTGAAAAAAAACAGAATTACATTTGAAAAAACGGAATCACATTTGAAAAAAAAACAATTACTTTAGAAAAAACAGAATCACATTTGAAAAAAAAAAACAGAATCACATTTGAAAAATAATGAATCAAATTTGAAAAATAATGCTAATAAATACAAAGTAATAATAATAATAATAATAACAATAATAATAATAATAATAATAATAATAATAATAAAAAATGATAAACTTAAAAAAACTTCCTTTTTGGCTTAATGTAATTCAAAATTTTCAAATATAATTTTATTTTTTCAAATGTTAAATGTAACTCAGTTTTTTCTAATGTGATTCTGTTTTTTCTAATGTGATTCGGGCAATTTCCGCTTCAGCCGCTTCCGCTTTGGCTTAATGTGATTCCATTTTTTCAAATGTAATTCCGTTTTTCAAATATTATTCCATTTTTTCCAAATTTGATTTTGTTTTGTCTAAAGTAATTCTGTTTTTTCTAATGTGATTCGGGCCACTTCCACTTCGACCACTTCTGCTTTGGCTGAAGCCCCCGGTAGAGCTGCGCCTACAAGCAGTACGCCTCTGTACGACGTACGTACGCAGAGGCACAAGCGTAGCCCCGCAGGGCACGAACGTGCAAAGCTCAATTTTTACGACCGTGTTCGCGATGCGCGTTGTCTCACCATAAATTGGCCGGGGCCGGACTGTTTTGTATGTTACACAAATTAATTAAATTCATCTTCTTCATCGCTGATCAGGACTTTTGTTTTGTTTTTTTGCCAAAAGTCAAGTAAAAGCTTCATCCTCTGTTCACTCCATGACTGAAATCAATGAATTCATGTCCTACCTGGCAGCGCAAGGTTTTAAATATTTCCTGGTGGGCTGTGGGCTGCAGGAAAAGCACTCCCTGTTTTTATTTATATTTTTTAGAAGTTTTTAGTAACATATAAAGTTAGAAAGACCGCAGCGGCTGCAGCCAAGCGACCGCGGCTCGGGTGCAGCTGAAGCCAGCTGGTTGTCCCACTCGAGCTGTCAATCATTTCAGTAGGCGTGTCAGCAAGTGACCAATCAGCGACCTCAGTTTGTCCCCTCTGCACGCAGCGGCTCAAATTACAACAAGAATTTGGAGTGAAAACGCGAGCATTTAACATGAGAACTGAAAGCAGAGCTGTGCCAGCGAACGCGTGCGCACAGAATGCGCGCGTAGAGTGGCGTTCAGGCAGGACGCTCAGCTCTACCGGAGCCTTGAATGTAATTCTGTTTTTTCTAATGTATTTCTGTGTTTTTCTAATGTGATTCGGGCCATTTCCGCTTCAGCCACTTCCACTTTGGCTTAATGTAATTGTAAGTGTCACTGAAATGATTTATGTATTAAAAGAAGAATTAATATTTGTTGTTCAGTAGTTAGAATATTTTGGTTTTGGTTTGTTTAGTTTATGCTTTGAAAGTGTGATATTTGTGCAGGATGCATTTGTTTTGTTGTGAGGGTTTGTTCTGTTAGTGCCGTTGTCACAAGATCTGTGTGAACGAAGGGGAGGGGCTAGATTTTCTGTGCTCCACACACATGAGCGGTTGCCTAGAGACGACAGACGCGCAGCAGCCTTGGTGGTTCACTGACTGAAGAATGTATAAGACTGAAGAATGTATAGGACTGAAGAATGTATATGACTGAAGGTATTTATAACTGTTGTAAATATTGTACATCTGTCAGTCATGATGTTCTAATATTTTATATGTTTATTTAGAATGTACTGTATAGGACAAGAAAAGTTTGCCTAGGACTTCTTTAGCGACGAGCGGCCACGAGGTACTTTTTGTTAAAGCATGTTTTACTGTTTTACTGTTTTTACTGATTTACTGTTTTACATTTTATTTTGTACTGTCTGTCTTATTTCTGTAGTTTTCACGGCATTCATTAAAGCGCCAGTTTACACCAAAAGGCCGTGTCCGTGTATCGTCAGTTGGAAAACCGTTGTGCAGCCATCCTCTCTGCTAATAAAGAATCCGTGCCGGTGTTTCGTCAGTTGGAAGCAGCCACAGTGAAAACTCAACCGCCACCGTGCCCGGTAAGAAGGAAAAGACGTCTACAGCTGAGGGATGGTACTGCAGTGGTGCAAACACAAGGGGGCGCCACTGTCTAAGCTCAACGCTCACAAGCAACCAAGACCAGTGAAAGTAATTGATTAAAGTGGAAATTAACAAAGGACAGTGTTGAAATATAATAAGTGACTAAGTTAAAAGTTAAGTTCAGAGCCACAATAGGTCTCTATAACAACTTTGTCAAAGAATAATTAATTTCTACTGAAATTCAAAGTAATGTATTGTTGTTTAAGAAAATAATTTGTTTTGCTTAAAATCAAACTAAGTGTGAAATTTACAAAGTTCCTGAAGTTGAAGCACTAAGAGTGATGCTCATTACAGTTAAAGTGTATAAGTAACAGTACTCACAAGGTAATAGTCAAGTTTTAAGTTACAAGTTTGAAGGATTATTGTAATTTGAATTTAGGACTTTGAGTGAAATCTATCCAGACTTACAAGATGACTGACAAGGATCATAAGGAGCAAATCCCAGAAGCACAGACTGTTCGTAGAAGTGAAAGAACAAGAACATTAAGCGAAAAGGGTAAAGAACTTCAAGAGGAAAAAGTCAAGAGCCTTCAAAACAGATATGTAGCCACCTTTGGAAAATGGAAATGTGAAGTAAAACTGATCAAAGCAACACTAAGTAGGAAAGCTTCTGACAGTGAATTAAAGGAGTTGATTAAAGACTTAAACGCCACCCGCACAAACGTTCAAACCATCTACGAACAAATACGACAAATACAACCTCCTGATGCAGACACAAGGCGTAAAGTTGATGCATGTACTTCACTTTCAACATACATTGTCAAAAGAGCTGAAAAACAGCTACAGGGAGACTTCGTAGAAAGCGAAGAAGATCCGTGGCCAGATGTAGGATCATGCTTAGGATCTGAAAGCACTACGTCAAGGTCAAGATCACAAAGGTCTAAAGGTAGTTCATTCCAATCATGCTCACAATTAAGCAAGAGACTGGAAGCAGAGGCAGAGGCAGCTGCATCCAAAGAAGTATTAGCAGTAATGGAGGAGCAAGAAAAGGAAGCAGCTGAACTACAAAGGTTAGAACGTCAGAAGTTCAAAAGACAGCTAGAAGAAAAGCAAGCCGAGCTCGAAAGACAGCGAGTAATTGACCAGCAGAATCTCGAAAGACAACGAGTAATTGACCAGCAGAATCTAGAAGAAAGGCAAGCAGAGCTCGAAAGACAGCGAGTAATTGACCAGCAGAATCTCGAAAGACAACGAGTAATTGACCAGCAGAATCTCGAAAGACAACGAGTAATTGACCAGCAGAATCTAGAAGAACAGGAAATAATAGAAGAAAAACGCAGAAAGATTGCACGCTTGGAAGAAATTAAAAAACTGAATGCAGCAAAGGCTCGAGCAAAGGTTTATGATGAAGGTGAAAGTATTTCTGAAGGTCGGAGTTTACTACGCAGTATTAAAACAGAAAGTGAAATTCAAGCAATTCCTACCGTAACACACGTTCCCTTTCAAGCTCCAAGTTTGACCCAAGTCCACAATGCTACAAGCCTTAGATCTACACCATTCATCCCACAAGTCACACAAGCTCCTTTTAGATCTGTGCTGCATCCTACACTCCTAAACCAAGCTCAACCAGATCTTGGTGAACAACCTCAGGTCACCACAATCCAAACACTTAAAGTATCGAGCCCACCATTCATCCCACAAGTCACACAAGCTCCCTTTGGATCTGTGCTGCACATCCCCACAGTCCTAAACCAAGCTCAGCCAGATCCTGGTGAACAACCTGAGGCCCCCACAAACCCAACATTCCAAGCATCAAGCTCACCATTCATCCCTCCAGCCACACAAGCCTCATCTGTTGCAATTCAACAACAGCTAAATTATGAGCTGGTTAACATACTGGCAGAAGCAATAAATGCTAATCGCCTTCCAACTCCAGAACCTGTATTGTTCACTGGTGACCCTTTAAAGTTTAAAGACTGGCAGCTGTCATTTGAAATCCTGATTGAAAGAAAAAACCTTCCAAAGAACGAGAAACTTTATTATCTCAGAAAGTACCTTGGTGGACCGGCAAAAAGAGCAATTGAAGGCCTTCTCCTAGTGGGCACAGACGAAGCATACGATTCAGCTTGGAAGGTGCTAGAAAAGCGTTTTGGAAGTCCATTCACCATAGGAAAATGTTTCAGAGACAAACTTAATAATTGGCCTAAAATAAACTCCAAAGATGGAAGTGAGTTGAGAGAGTTTGCTGACTTCCTTAAGACTTGTGAAGCTGCAATGTCACATATAACAGCATTAGAAGTTCTCAATGACTGTATGGAAATTCAGAAACTTTTGCTAAAACTTCCAGAGTGGCTGACTACAAGATGGAGCCGGACAGCTATGGAAATAACAAGAAGGGCTGGCGATGAAAGGTACCCATCCTTTCACATGTTTGTTGATTTTATATCCACTGAAGCTGACATAGCTTGTGATCCCATTGCCTCAGTACAAGCTCTAAAGGATTTGGAAATGAGTGAACGCAAACACTCAAGAAGCCAAGTCATTCAAGCAAGAACATTAACAACAGACTCAAGCCACACATATACTATAACATGTCTTTTCTGTAAAGACAACGGTCACACACTCAATGAATGTTTAAAATTCACAGAAAACCCTGTTCAAGACCGTATCACGTTTGTACAAGCAGAAAGGCTGTGTTTTGGATGTTTAAAGAGAGGACATCGTTCGAAGGAGTGCGATACCAGGAGCACGTGCGAAAAATGTCAAAGAAAACATCCTACATGTTTACACGACGACAAGTTTGTTGAACGTAAAAGAGTATTATCTGCAATGAGCGATAACACTCAAAACGAAGAAGCCAACACTAAAGAAGAAGCTGAACCAGCGATCTCTAATAGAGTAACCCGATCGACTTCAGGCACATTAACATCCTCTATAGTACCTGTCTGGGTTTCATCAAAAATTCAACCAAACAAAGAAGTTTTAGTATATGCCCTCCTTGACTCACAGAGTGATACATCTTTCATCTTGGATGAAGTAGCTCAAGATCTTGATACGGATAAAGGTAAAGTCAATCTGCGACTGTCGACTATGTCCACCAAGTCAACAGTAATACTATGTGACAAGCTAGTTGACCTTCAAGTTAGAGGATATGAACATGAAAGAAGAATCACATTGCCTCCAGTCTATACAAGAGAGTTTATCCCTGTCAACAGATCACATATTCCAACGTCTGAAACCGCCCTAAAGTGGCCTCACCTTGAAAGGCTGGCAAATAAGCTACCTCCTTTGCTAGAATGCAAAGTTGGTCTACTTATCGGCTATAACTGTCAACAAGCCCTCCTGCCACGCAAAGTTCTCGCAGGCAAAGAGAACCAACCTTACGCACAGTTAACCGATCTCGGTTGGAGCATAGTTGGCGGCTTGCCTCAAGTTCAAGATCATAAAGACGTCATCAGCACAAGTCACAGAGTCATTGTTCGTGAAGAAACCCCTGTGCCACAATCAGCAGTTGAACCCAAACATGTTCATTTTGTATGTAACACACAAGTAAAGGAAGTTAGCCCAATTGATGGGATAAAGACTTTAGAACCTGATTTTCGTAAGCACAGAACAGACAACCACCCAGTCTCACGGGACGACAGGTTCAGGTCAAAGGTGACCAAAGGCAAAAAACGAAAGAAAAATGGGCACTACAAACTCCCATTACCACCCAAAACAGAAAATCCAGCTGATCAGACCTCAAAGAGTTTAAACGCTACTCAACTAAAGGAATCAAACCGTTTGAAGAACCCTTATCTCCTTTGGGAACAAGATATTCCAGTCAAAGAGGAAATAGTAAGAGAAGCTGAAGAAACAGATTTTCAACTAAGTAAAGGTCATACACACAGAGTGCAGTCAAAGGAAGTGAATCCAGTTCTAGAGCGTTTAAAGAAGTTCTCTGATTGGTCGAGAGCTGTAAAGGCTATTGCTAGACTCAAGCGATTCATCAAAGAGTTTAAAGGTGTTCAACAAAGAACAAACAAACCAACAGATCTTGAAGAGAGAAGAGACACAAAAATGTTCATTTTCAAGCTAGTGCAAGGAGAAGCTTTCGTTAAGGATACAGAAAGGCCACAAACCTCCAAAGACGACAGAAATGCCACAGAAAGTTTCACGAAACCTGCAAGTGAACGACATTGTGATTCTACAGGATGATAATGCTCCAAGATGTAAATGGAAACTAGCTTTAGTAACAGAGACTTTAGAAAGTCTAGACGGCAAGGTTCGAAAAGTGAAAGTAAAGACTAGTGAAACTACATTCGACAAAGGAAAACCACTGACAAGGTTAATATACCTAGAAAGACCTATTCACAAGGTAGTGACCTTACTTGAGACTGACACACACAGTAAATAGAATAAGATTGACACTCTTTTAAAAAATCCCATTGAGAACCAATTGGTGATTTTGGTGGGAGTGTAAGTGTCACTGAAATGATTTATGTATTAAAAGAAGAATTAATATTTGTTGTTCAGTAGTTAGAATATTTTGGTTTTGGTTTGTTTAGTTTATGCTTTGAAAGTGTGATATTTGTGCAGGATGCATTTGTTTTGTTGTGAGGGTTTGTTCTGTTAGTGCCGTTGTCACAAGATCTGTGTGAACGAAGGGGAGGGGCTAGATTTTCTGTGCTCCACACACATGAGCGGTTGCCTAGAGACGACAGACGCGCAGCAGCCTTGGTGGTTCACTGACTGAAGAATGTATAAGACTGAAGAATGTATAGGACTGAAGAATGTATATGACTGAAGGTATTTATAACTGTTGTAAATATTGTACATCTGTCAGTCATGATGTTCTAATATTTTATATGTTTATTTAGAATGTACTGTATAGGACAAGAAAAGTTTGCCTAGGACTTCTTTAGCGACGAGCGGCCACGAGGTACTTTTTGTTAAAGCATGTTTTACTGTTTTACTGTTTTTACTGATTTACTGTTTTACATTTTATTTTGTACTGTCTGTCTTATTTCTGTAGTTTTCACGGCATTCATTAAAGCGCCAGTTTACACCAAAAGGCCGTGTCCGTGTATCGTCAGTTGGAAAACCGTTGTGCAGCCATCCTCTCTGCTAATAAAGAATCCGTGCCGGTGTTTCGTCAGTTGGAAGCCGTTACAGTAATTCTTATTTTTGTTGTTGTGTGATTCTGTTTTTTTCAAATGTAATTCTGTTTTTTTTTTCTAATGTTATTCGGGCCACTTCCGCTTTGGCTTAATGTGATTTCGTATTTTCAAATGTAATTCCAGTTTTTCAAATGTAATTCAGGCCACTTCCACTTCGGCCACTTCCGTTTTGGCTTAATGTAATTTGTTTTTTTTAATGTGATTCTGTTTTTTCTTCTGTTTTTTCTAAAGTGATTTGGGCCACTTCCGTTTTGGCTTAACGTAATTCTGTTTTTTCAAATGTAATTCCGTTTTTCAAATGTTGTGATTTTGTTGTTTTTGTTGCGTTTGCTCAAATGTAATTCCATTTTTTCGAATGTTGTTCATTTACACCTTAGGGCCACCATAAACCAAAACGGTGGAAACGCGTTTTAGCATTTTGCAACAGTTTGAGTTTAAGTTGTTTGTGCGTTCATGTGTGTGACCTGATTTTTTTAAATATATGTTTTTAGCTTTTTAGTTGATGTTTTTGTCTGTATTAACTTCTGTAAGGTCACGCACAGGAGTGAAGTCAGATATCAGTGTTTGGGTGTTCTTCTTCACATAGTCTTCACATAGTTGTGATAGTTCTCAAAGCTTTACTCAGAGAGCGTGTGAACGTAGCAGGATATTTGATGAACACATGCTGGTGCTTATTTTTTATTTTATTTTATTTTTACACAAGATCCTGTATTAGACTTTTCTGCTGATGTCTGATTTTGACTAAATACAAACTCAGTAATATTTGGTGTTGTGGTGGTTTTATTTACCAGTATTTATTATTAGTTTGGTTTTTCTTCTGCAACATCAGTGGGGTAAAAAAGAAGAAGTGGGGTTGTCTTTGTAACACTAACAAGATCTGTTTTTTATTTTTATTTTTCTTCTAGGCAGTTAGAATAAAAGTACCGTAAAAGTATTTTAAACATGATTTCAGTGTGACTTTGCAGTTCAGGCAGAAATGCTTTTTCTCTCATTCTGCAGTAGACTGGTTAAGAGTTTGGCTGTAGCAGATAACTGGTTTTAGAAAATAGCTGAGTCAACCAGCAGCAGCTTGTCACTGTGTAAAAGTAACAAAGGATGTGGCACAGTGAGGTTCCTTTTCACAAATATAATCAGATGTTTGTTCAGCTCAACAGAGCCCTGCCCGCCCCCCATCGCTACAGAAGATCATGATTTGTTCTTTGTAAGTGCCTGATTAGTATTATTTTAATTCAACTGACAATGTGTCTGAAATTTATGTAACAAAACTGCAGTTGTAGCATCTCTGTGAACAGTTAAACACAGAAATGCAGCTTATAATTAAATAATTAATCTAAAAATTTCAATTCAGTTTGTTTAAAGTCATCGAAGGATGTGATGCAAAAGAATTAAATTAAAAAATCGTCCTAAATCATTAATCCAATTTAAATCCAGATTGAAATCAAATTACAGTCAGTTAAATTCCTCCAGTACATGTAATCCAATATTTTCACATACATGATAGAATTTAATTTATTAAAATTATCCAAGTAGACCAGGGCTATTTAATTGGCGGCCCATGGGCCACTTAAGGCCTGTGTGACTTCAGGCCGACCCACCAGTGAGTTCATAAAAAAAAAATATATATATATATAAAGTAGTCCCTCGCTACTTCGTGGTTCATTTATCGTGGATTTTCAAAACAAGATTGGACATGACACAATTGGCTGATAGGTGGATGAGCCATAGATTGTTTATTTAAAATAACTGATTTTAAATGATTTTTCACCATGTGTCCAGCCCACAAGTGCAAGAGAAATCTCCCTCCTGCAGCTGATCAGCTGAGCTTTATCCTGCTGCAGCTTTGTGAAGAGTTAACCCTTTGCTGTCCAGATGCACCTTTTGTCTTCCAACTATGTCACATCGTAAAAATCGTCATAAACACAAAATATAAAAGAGTTACAAGTCATTTTTAATTATTTTAGAACTTCTATGTTCCGTTGTTGAAGTTTAATTGATCAAGAAGTTCATTTCTGCTCTGTGCTGCAGCTGTGTGACATCCTTTGATGCCCTGCTGCTCTTCTCTTCTCTACAATTTAAATTTGAATACTGTAACATTTTAAATAAACAAGAGGGAGATTGGGAGTAACAGGTGATGAGTGAGTGTGATTACAGGCTGGCACGTCATGACTAAAGTTTACTGAACTTGAATTTGGACTTGAACTTGGACTACTGTATCCCTGCCCTACTTTGCGGTTTTTCAAGTATCGCGGGTGGGCGTGGTCCCAAACACCCACGCTAAACGAGAAACTACTGTATTTGTGTGTGTGTGTGGGGTGGGGGGGTCTTGGATGCCCCCTTTTCTGTGCTTACATAGTTTATTGTGGGCTGCACAGCAAATTCTATAATTTAATTTCAGCTGTGCATAAAATGTGTTTAGGACAAAAAATGTGTTGGCTGTTGGTGCAAAGCTGCTGCTGTTATTAAAGTTTAATGTAATTTTCTCTTGATCCCATGTTGGTCTCAGATAACCATATTAGTTTTATGTTGTTCACTTGAGAAAACATTTTTTTTTACATTGCAAGATACAGTACTGTTTAAAAATTAAAGCAATCTTTTTTTCTCAACATACAGAGAAGAGAGCAGAAATGAGTGCTCCTTGTGCTTCAACCCATTTTTTTATTTAGTGTCACTGGCATGAGACATTTTAGATTTATTACTAAAAAGTAAAAAGGATAGTGCATTGATCATAACGAGCGCAGTTCAAGATGGCCATCGCAATAAATCGACCTTAGCCAACATTAAAATGGTAATCAATCAATCAATCAATCAATCAATCAATCAATCAATCAATCAATCAATCAATCACCTTTATTTTACCAGGTAGAGCCCGTTGTCATCGAGATCTCTTTTACAAGGGTGACCTGGTCAAGTGGTCAGCAGCACACGTCACATGGTCATAACGCAGCACGTTTAACAGCTATGGGATTATAATTTGGAATGGTAGTAGCTGAGTCAGGTTGGGTGCGAGGTTCTGCCTCATGTGGAGAAGTTCAAGTATCTTGGGGTTTTGTTCAGGAGTGATGGTAGAATGGAGCGTGAGATCGACAGACCTATAGGTGCAGCTTCTAAGTGAATCAGTCTGTTTATCTGTACGGTAAGTCTGTGTTCTACCCTCAACCACAGTCATAAACTCGGGGTAGTGACTGAAAGGATGAAATCACCTAAAGCAGTCTAATGAGGGGAGGCACAAGTTGGTAGAGCTGCCACCTCTCAGCGAGAAGGGCGCCGGTTCAAATCCCAGCCCGGGACCCTTCTGGGTGGAGTTTACATGTTATCTCTGTACATGTGTGGGTTTTCACCGTGTACTCCGGTTTCCTCCCACAGACCAAAAACATGCATGTTAGACTGATTGGTAACTGAATTGTCTCTAGATGTGAGTGAGAGAGTGAATGGTTGTTTGTCTTGTTTGTCTCTATGTGTCCCTGTGATCATAGGCGTAGATCCTGGGGGGGTCGGGGGGGTCCGGACCCCCCCAATCTTGGGGAACTATAGATCTGTCCCCCCCAATAATTCAATAAAGGAAACCGTGTCTTTAAACAATATAAATATAAAAAGGCAAAAAAAGAGAGGAATCCGCCATTATTCTAAGAAAAAAAAAGGAAATTTTGCCCCCCCTCTCTGTTGGCAAATAGTTTAGTCCAATGTTTACAAGCAATGTTTACAAGGAACAACAGCGGCACCGGAGTCACAGGCGGCTCCGCACGGGAGCTGCAGCACAAACTATTAACTTCCAGTAAGTAGCTACTTAAAACATTGGTGACAGTGACTGGGAGGAAAAGGTCTTTCACAGTGTTGAAAGACAAGTGTGTCTGTGTGTCATTAGTGGCTGTAGCAACAGCAAAACGCAACGAGGAGCGACACTTCATCAGCTAACACGCTAGCTTCAATGCTAACTAGCTCCCTGGTGGCTGCAACAGACAGAAGAATGTCAGCGCAGCTTTGAGCAGGATGGATTCACATTCATCATATTTTCAGGTGTGGAGCTCTTGAAAGAAGTAATGATAAAATATGTGAAAGATAATTAATTTAAAAAGAGTAGAGAAGATGTGATGATTAGTTAAAATGATTTTATATGTGTAGCACTTTGTTGCAGCTGTGGTTGTTTTAAAGGGCTTTATAAATAAATTATTATTATAAAAAATGTTGAGGATCAATACTTATGTCACATGATTAATAAAAAAAGTCACTGTTTATTATATTACAATTACATTATTGATATTTTGTATCTGCAACTGGAAGATTTTATTCTTAATAGGTTCTTAAAAAATGCTACAGTAAAAGGCATATTTTGAATGAATGTTACAAACGTGTTCATTTCTACAAAACAGTTAATAAAATATTTATAAAATACAATGAATTTCAAATGTTACAGATTGAGTTTAACATAAAAGAAATAGTGTTTTATGTTTAAATATCAGTTAATAAGTAATCCATTATGCCCCCTTGTTTAGGACTGGAACCAATCTCAGCTGCTTTTGTGTGAAGGCAGGGACACCCAGGACAGGTCACCAGTCCATCACAGAGACAGACAAAGAGACAAACAACCATCCACACTCCCAGTCAAAGCTAAGAACAATTTACATTTGCACAGAAGAGCCAAAAAATTATTCAAACTGAGGACTCAAGTTCTTGATTGAGAGTTCTAATCACTACTGGTAATTATCAATAATAATTGATCATATTTACCAAGCTAAATCATTGTGTGGAGTCTTTAATAATACAGACCAGATCAGATGTGATCAGGCAGTCATATATTCACATGTATGTAAATGTATTATTATTAATACTATAATTAAAGTTGAACCATGCAAATTTGTTTGGAACGAACAAGTGGACCTTTGTGCCTCTTGGTCCCACTGAAGTAGCTCTCAGTCTCAAAAAGTTTGGTGACCCCTGCATTAAAGTATTTCTTCTCCTTGAAAACTGTTTTCTTTTTAAGCTTTAAGATTTTGGGAAGGTGTGGTACCAGATTATCAGTGACACTGACCACAGCAATCTATGAATACAAGCCAAACTGAAATTTAAACAATATTTAGAGGGGACCTATTTTGCAAAATTCTCATTTTGCCACTTGTCAAAATGACAAGTGGCAAAGATTGAACATATTAATTTTTTTTTACAAGAGTAATGAGTGTCACTATTGTACTGATTAATAGTAGTATTTAGTAGTATTTTATATTATTTATATATTATTATAATAGTAGTATTTTATATTATATATATATTATATATATATATATTATTATATATATATATATATTATTTTAATAGTAGTATTTTATTAAGACTACTAAATACATGCCATTTAAATCAATATTATTGCTGATTATTCTGCATAGTATATGCATGCAGTTTGGATAAACTTCCCTCTGTACATTTTGCATTACATTTCACTGTAACTTTGCCGACCCCCCCAAAATTGCTCTTAAAAAATTTCCCTGTTTATGGTCCCCCCCAATAATGAGATGAAATCTACGCCCTTGCCTGTGATGGACTGGAGACCTGTCCTGGGTGTACCTTGCCTCTCGCATAGTGATAGCTGGAGATGGGCACCAGTGACCCCCCGCGACCCGAAAAGGAAGAAGAGGGTAAAAGATTGTTGGATGGATACATGGATGGATGGATGGACAGTCTAATGAGTTTTCTCCACGGGGTGACTGGAGTCTCCCTTAGAGATAGGGTGAGAAGTCTAGTTATCAGGGAGAAACTCGGAGCAGAGTCGCTGCTCCTCCACATCAAGAGGAGCCACTTGAGGTTGTTTGGGTAAGGATGCTCTCTGGAAGCCTCCCTAGAGGGGTTTTACAGGCATGACCATCTGGGAGAAGATCCCATGGAAGATCCAGGACACGCTGGAGAGACTATGTCTCTTGGCCTGGGAGCACAGATATATACTGTACAGTGTATATGTGGATGGATGGATGGATGAATGGATGAATGGATAGATGAATGGAAACGAGCTTTTCTAAGTTCAAATAAACAAATTGTGTTGTCTTAAAGAATCAAGCCTAGCTATCTTGAGATAATGTCCAACTTCTAAACATATATTCTCTTAGTGTTTGTACTTAATATTTAATCTGTATGACTTTGATATTTTGATGATTTAAAATTATTTTTTACATTTTTGGGCTCTAGTGGCCTTTATTGTAGAGGGAGAGGGCAAAACGGGTAGAGAGAAGGGAGAGACTGCAGAAACAGCTCGTCGAGTCTGGTACGCGAACTCGCGACGCCTGCAGAGAGGCTCAGCCTCAATATGTGCCGCGCGCTTATCCCCCACACCAAAGCGGCGGCACTCTGGATATTTTGATGATTTAATAATTGATTATTTGTCAAACAGCTAATTCTTCACCAGCATTAAACATTTTGTTTTGGTATACAGTAAATTGTCAGTGACGATGAAGCTTCTTTTTATGGACTTGAATAACTTTTTACATATATTAACAAAAAGATCGCATACTAGTTTTTACATAGCGTGTGTAAAGCAAAGCAGAAGCAGATGTTTGACTGGTTTGTGAGTTAAACACGAGCCGTGAAGACGGGTTTGCACTTTTTACCAAGTGCTGTAAAACACTGTGAGGCAAATCTGCCGACTCCCACGGTTGTTGTTGCTGTAAACAATAAACTGTAACGCCTCGATGGGATTCTGCTGTTTTAGTTTTCCATCCTTTGTAAGTTTTTTGTTGTTGTTGTAATCTTTACTCCTAAGAAATGTTCATGTTTGAGTTTTGAGCGTGTTTCTTCTACAGGAATGCTTCCACCTAATGAGCTGGGGAGCTCTTTCATTTAATGGCTGCTGGTGTAAAGCTGCTCTAATGCCTCTGTGAGCGTTACTTTGTGTGTGTGTGTGTGTGTGTCGCACACGCAAACGAGCGCATTAATAATGAGCTGGGGTTTTAGTTTGTAACAGGCTGTCGAGTGCCCTCCACTGTCTCCTCGCAGAGTTAATGGACAAATTATCCCTTTAGAGAGCTGGAGAGGGATGGAGGAGACAACGAGAGGCAGAAAAAGAAGAGAAGAGTGGGGGGGGGACAAGAAAACAGATGCATGAAAAGATGTGAAGATTAAGAAAAAGAGGGTGGAGGCAGAAGCGAAGGAAGATGCGTTGAATAGGCGGGGGTGGAATTCATTGAGGGAAGAGGGAGCGAGAGAAACGGGAATGGGAAGGACATAGGAAGGAGAGGAAGAGTGCTCATGGATTTTCTTTCTTGAAAAGTTGATTGACGCTTGAGTCAAATGAAGGAAAAAATGACGATCTAGCATTCCTTGGTGTCAGAGTTGTCAAGTAAAGCCATATTTTGTGTGTGTTCTGTACAACTTTACTGTACGTTAGTCAGCTCGTAAGTCCGGAACCTCGTATGTCGATGTGCTCGTAAGTCGGGGACCACCTGTGTGTGTGTAGGTGGAAGTTCGGAGGATCCAAAACCTGCCTCCTACACATAAACACTCACACACATGCCAGGGGGGGAAGCACACGTAAAAGCGCATGGAGCAGATGCTGAGGTGTGTCACTGAGATTTTGGAGCAACACAAGAATGTTAAATTGTTTGTCTGTCATCCACTCTTTTTGTTTTTCCTCCGGCTTTGTGCAGTTTTGTTGCAACCCTCTTTTGACATTCAGGTTTTGAACTCGTTCACTCTTTCCATTAGGTCCAGAACTTTCCTGTCCAGGTTTTGTTTAGTTCAGTCCCGTTTGCCTTCCCTCAGCTCTGCTGTTAAAGGGATAGTTCAGCTCTTTTGAAGTGGGAAAGGTTATGAACAATTATTTCACCCGGCACAGTCAGTAAGGGCGGGAGGTAAAATCCCTTTTAAGTTGTATGGTGGACATGAAAGATTCTGTTAAAGTTAATCTGTATTTGCTGTGCCATGCTGCTTCACCCAATAGAGTTATCTTAGCTTCCTGTAAAAGAAATATGATGCAGTAAAGCATTGTACTCTCATCTTTTTGAAGTTTTCTTTGCAGAACATTGAAGAATACATGACAGTAAATAATAGACAAAGTTCTCATGACTGTTTTTAGTTTAGTCTTTGAAACATTTGATTTGTGCATATAGTGATAAACCTGACGTTAGCTTTTCTACGGGATCTTCAGTGTTAAGTTAGCACCTATGCTAATTGTTGGTCAGCAGCTTGTGAATATTATTTTTTTGTTAAAGAGTACTCTTTATTAAACTTGAAAATATTTCTAAATTTGTGTTCATGTAAAATAGGCCATAATCCTTTAGGTTTTAAGATAATCAAACAGAATCAATAATTGTTGAAAAAAATCCATCACAGCCTTCTCAATCATAATCAAATCATGAGGTGGCTAAAATTTCCCACCCTCTCTGAGTTTGGATGAACTGAGTTTAATGGTGATTGGATTGCTGAGCTAGTGGCTAGTCTGAGCAGGGCCAAGACCAAAATGGATGGCTGCCGTCTCCAGTTTCGAATTTTTTAAAAATAATGATTCATGCAAATTTTTTCTTCTTCTTTCGGCCGCTCCCTTCATCAGGGGTCGCCATAGCGAACTAAGTTGCATGAAGACTTGGCAATTATTTTTATGCTGGATGCCCTTCCTGATTCAACCAGAGCACAGAGCTACCACAGCCCTCTGTTTGAAGCAGAGAGCTGTTGTCTAGGGCACCTGGGGGAGAAGATGGTGGGGGTTTAAGGACTTTGCTCAAGGGCCCAGAGTGGGGCAAATGAGGATGGATACAGGTGTGGGTGCTTTACCAATCCCACCCACATTTTGATGTTGTTGTTACCGGGAGTTGAACCAGCAATCTTCCGATCACATGCCAAACTTCTTTAACCTCTGCGCCACCACTCCCTCATAGTGATTCATACAAATGCTAATTTATAAACCCTTGCAGTGTTGTCAACTTCTCATTATACACTCATTTACAGGGAATTCTGTGGTTACTTGCAAGGGCTAATAATAGCAGAAGCAGTTAGCTGTAGCACTGTCCGTTTGGTTTGGGAAACTTTCTGCAGGAATGTCAAAAAATTTCAAGCTGGAATAATCACTCCATGCAAGTTAAAGGGGACCACATATTCAAAATTCACTTTTTAATGGTTTTTTTACTCAACTTTGGGTATTTACTTCATAAAAAAACAGTCCTAAGGCCAAAAAAATGCACCAAGTGGTTTATTTACTCTAAGTCGATTTATTTTTCAGGGATAAAAACGTCTCGATTGCACTTCCTGCGGTTTGTGGCGTCACAAACCGTAGCCACAACCCACAGCCACAACCCATCCCAACCTTTGTCCCGCCCCCGTAACCTAGCAACCCCTGGTGATGCTCCACCCACGCGGTTCCTGAGTTCATCTCAGCCTGCACACTAGGTGGCGGTATGCACCTAACAGTTGTTTGCGATCCGCCATAAATCAAATGGAGAAGAAGAAGAATAGTTCATCTCAGCAGAATGGCTCCTAAAGTTAAATGTTGCGTTGTTGGCTGCATTACACAACATGTGTCGATACACACTCTTCCAGTCTCAGAGAGCAGAGATGCGTGGCTTAATTTTATTTTTAATGGCAATGTCCCGGCGACATTACCGAAGAAGGATTACACTTCTTATATGATGAAGGACTACTTTTGCACAACTGTCAGTTTGGTTGAGCGGTTACGACACTTGACCGCCACGCAGGAGAGCGGAGATCGCATCCCGTTAACGGCATCTTTTTCCCCCCCCTTTTTTTTAAAGCCTTTTGTTTCGGAGAAATCGGGGTGAGACTAGATATATACATCGACATAATAATACTTTATAATTGTTATTTTTACGTTTTAGTTCAATTTTTAGTGTAATCGCTC
>JBBPBX010065292.1:0-19994 GCA_038048925.1 Garcialebias charrua | reverse complement strand
ATAGGCGGATAGGTGCAGCGTCCGCAGTGAAGCGGGCGCTGTACCGGTCTGTCGTGGTGAAGAGAGAGCTGAGTCAAAAGGCAAAGCTCTCAATTTACCGATCGATCTACGTTCCCACCCTCATCTATGGTCATGAGCTTTGGGTTATGACCGAAAGAACAAGATCTCGGATACAAGCGGCTGAAATGAGTTTTCTCCGCAGGGTGGCTGGACTCTCCCTTAGAGATAGGGTGAGAAGCTCAGTCATCCGGGAGGGACTCGGAGTAGAGCCGCTGCTTCTCCACATCGAGAGGAGCCAGTTGAGGTGGCTCGGGCATCTGGTTAGGATGCCTCCTGGACGCCTCCCTGGTGAGGTGTTCCGGGCATGTCCCACCGGGAGGAGACCCAGAGGAAGACCCAGGACGCGCTGGAGGGACTATGTTTCTCGGCTGGCCTGGGAACGCCTTGGGATTCCCCCAGAGGAGCTGCTCCAAGTGGCTGGGGAGAGGGAAGTCTGGGCCTCCCTACTTAGGCTGCTACCCCCGCGACCCGACCCCGGATAAGCGGAAGAAGATGGATGGATGGATGGATGGATATATATATATATATATATATATATATATATATATATATCAGCAGTAGTGTAGATATAAAAAGTAGTGTAAATGTAAACAGTAGTAATAAATGTAAACAGTAGTATTGAATGAAAACAGTAGTAATAAATGTAAACAGTGAATGTAAACAGTAGTATGACTATAGGCAGTAATGTAATACAAACATTAGTGCAAATATAAGAAGTAGTGCAAACTGAATGAGCACATGACCGTGAGTTGAGTGAATAACCCGTTTTGATGACACAGAGTCCAGTGTTAAAATCTTTGTGTTGTGTGGTGGTGTGTGAAAGTTTTTTGTGATTAAGGCAGTACAAGTGGGAGGGAGGGCAGAGCAGGCAGAGAGTTTAGCATCCTGACTGCCTGATGAACAGAGCTGTCATTTAGTCTGCTGGTTCGAGCCTGGAGACTCCTCAGTCTCCTCCCTGATGGCAGCAGTCTAAAGCGGCTGTGTAGTGGGTGTGTGGGATCACCTGCCATGCAGTGGGCTTTCCGAGTGAGGCGTTTGCTGTGTAAGTCCTGCAGTGAGGGCAAGGAGGTGCCGACGATCTTCTCAGCTGCTCTCACGATGCGCTGGAGGCTCTTGCGGCAGGATGCAGTACATGCACCAAACCACACAGTGATGCAGCTGGTCAGGACACTTTCTATGGCACCTCTGTAGAAGGTGCACATGATGGGGGTTGAAGCTCCAGCCCTTTTCAGCTTGCGGAGAAAGTAGAGACGCTGGTGAGCCTTCTTGGCCAGTGCTGCAGTGTTCCTGCTCCAGGACAGGTCCTTTGAGACGTGCACTCCCAGGAACTTGGTGCTGTCTACTCTCTCCACTGCGGTGCTGTTGATGGTCAGAGGGGCATGTTGGGCATCCCTCTTCCTGAAGTCCACAACAATCTCCTTTGTCTTCTCCACGTTGAGAGTGAGATTGTTGTGTCCGCACCACAAGGCCAGGCGGCTCACCTCGTTCCTGTAGTCCGTCTCATCGTTGTTGCTGATGAGACCCACCACTGTTGTGTCGTCCGCAAACTTGATGAAGTGGTTGGAGCTGTATGATGGTGTGCAGTCGTGTGTTAGCAGGGTGAATAGAAGGGGGCTCAGCACACATCCTTGTGGGGCTCCTGTATTCAATGTGATGGTGCTGGATGTGTTATTCCCGACCCGTACTGCCTGTGGTCTCCCGGTCAGGAAGTCTAGCAGCCAGTTACACATTGAGGTGTTCAGCCCCAGACTGTCCAGTTTAAGGATGAGCTGTTGGGGGATGATGGTGTTGAATGCCGAGCTGAAGTCGATGAACAGCATTCTAACATAAGAGTCTTTCGTGTCCAGATGTGTGAGAGCTGTGTGGAGGGCAGAGGAGATGGCATCGTCGGTTGAGCGATTAGGTCGGTATGCAAATTGGAAGGGATCCAGGGAGGCAGGGAGGACAGATGTGATGCTTTTCATGACTAGCCGTTCAAAGCACTTCATCAGGATGGGGGTGAGTGCTACTGGGCGATAGTCATTGAGGCATGCGGGCGTTGCCTTCTTTGGGACAGGGATGATGGTGGTGGCTTTGAAACAGGTGGGGACGATGGCCTGACTCAGCGAGATGTTAAAGATGTCCTTGAAGACCGCTGCGAGTTCTCCTGCACAGTCCTTCAGCACACGACCAGGTATGTTAAATAAATATTTAGTTTGGAAATAAAATGTTTAGTTTTGAAAATAAATGATTAGTTTTGAAAAGAAATATTTAGCTTGGAAATTAAATATTTATATCACACCTAAATATTAATTAACTAAATATTTAACTTGCAAGTTAAGTATTTAGCTTGTAAACAAAATATTCAACCTGTTAAATATCTAGTTGGGAACTACGGCATTTATAAATGTATGAATAACATGGTGAAATTATGACTTCAAAATAAACCAAAATATTGCTGTTGATTTTTGTCTGTGTATTTTTACAAACAGCACCCCATAAAAGTAACGTGTCAAAAATCTCAAAAGAAAAAGTCTCATTTGTGTTGTACTACATTGTGTGTTTTGCCTGTTGTTTGTTTGTTTGTTCAGCACTTTGGTGTGGACTTGTTCCTGTTTAAAGTGCTTTATAAATAAAATGGTATGGTATGGTATTTATTTTTTGTAAAATAAATTATTTTATTTGTGAAGTCAGAGTGTTTTGAATAAGATCTTAAAAAAAACAAGACATTTGCCAAGTTACCCTCTCTTTTCCCTGCTTTTTAATTTTTTTTAGCAACACTACAAGATATGTATACAGTTGAATAAATGGATTTATTTGCACTGTGCATAAGTCTTAAACCACCCATCATTTACTTGTAAATACTGCAGCGTCTCATATTTTTCTGCCTGCGTCGTTAAGATTTGAAATGTGCCTGACAGCTGTGAGGAAAACATATGCGGCTGATAAGCTTGAGTTAAAACAACTGTCAGATGGAGGTGATCAAAATGTTTCTACCGGGAAAGACGCATTCCCGTTTTGACGAGCTTCAATTCTAATTAAACCATGTCAAACTCATAGAGACGGTTATTAAAAAAACAAGTCAATTAGGGAAATGCCACATGGTTTTGGTTTGTCTGCTGCAGCAGCCTCTCTTTCAGCAAACAAAGCTCACAGGAAAATAAAACACAGTAAAATTAGCATATTACTTGCATTTCTTGACATATTCCCCTTTTGTAGCTCATTATTTCACCAGACTTCTTACAAATTTGCAGGAAAAACAGCAATAAAAGGGGCCCAGCCTGTTTTGGTTTGATAGGACTGAACATCTCAGGTATGAGATAGAAAATGCTGCCACCTAGTGAATCCAGCTGACAGATACAGACAGATTTATTTAGATTTTTTAAATAAGTCTGAAATGCATCAACTAAATTCTATTGTTATAGTGAATCTGTCAAAATCTGTCTCCCATTTCTGGTAATTACTCATGAATTTAGCCAATAATTCATATTGATAACAATGTGCATGTATATATGTACATATATATACACATTTCTTTATATGGGTTTGCACAACAGGGTCTTGTCTGTATGTAAACATGGATTCCACACACATCCATATCCATCCTTGAGGTGGGATCTGATGGAGCCACTCTTCAAGTCTGAGGATCGGTGGTTTGTCGACAACCACACTGTCCAGTTGTTTCATCATGATTGTTGGTGGAGTCTCCCACTTTGACATGCGAGACCTCCTGTTCACACTCCACACAGATGTTCCTGTACTAATCCAGCCACTTGGTTATGGCAAGGGCAGCCCGGTGGCACATTTGGCTGAGCTGCTGCCTTCTCACAGAGAAAGTGGCCGGATCTAATTCTGGACAGCGACCTTTCTGGGTGGAATTTGCATGTTTTCTCTGAGCATGTGTGTGGATTTTCTCCCACAGACCAAAAACATGCATGTTAGACTGATGGATAACTCTAAATTGTTCTTAGGTGTGAGGGAGAGAGTGAATGGTTGTCTTGTTTGTCTCTGTGTCCTTGTGATTGACTTGGGCCTGACCAGGGTGTCCCCCACCTCTGACACAATACTGGATATGGGCACCAGTGACCCCCAATACTTGGAAAGGTAGAAGTGGGTAAAGATAATGGATGGATGGCATTCTATGTATGTGTTGCCTGCTTCTTACATCTTGCAGGACATTTTCTTTTAATGAAAATTCCTTTTGTTTCTCCTTTTCCACATCAAGTTTCTGCTGCCTGGGACTTTCATGTAGCAGTTCATCAATGAGGGCTTTCTGCCTGATGTACTCCAGGATCTTAGGAGTTTCATCCTGCATAATGGCTTCCTCTGTCTCCCTTCTTCCTTTTAATGTACGATCTCAGGTGCTGGATGAGATGTGAAATCCTTCATGCTTCCTCATCTATATATCAGTGGCTACAGATTCATTTGTATAGGCTATTAAATCATTTGTAGTTTCTTCAGCATTTAGATGTTAGCTTGTTACTTAATTTTGCACTGCATGCTTCATTGTAGAGTAGAGCATTTTGATATGAAACACTTACCTTTAGAAAATTGGCTTGTTCTCTTTATGGAAATATGAAAAACAAACAGCATCGTTGTTGGACATCAAATTTTCTTTAGCAGACTACACTTCTTTCTGCAGCCACATGGTGAGGCTCTTTTAACACGCATCAACGTGTCAACTACACAAAAAGCACTAAGTGAATATTAATGTGCAAACAAAAAAAAAGGCCTATTTTGTTTGATTAAATCTGCACCAAAGTCTTAAGCTAAGGACTTTTCTGACAATAAATGAGCAAAAACAGAACACATGACCCTTTGTGTTTCTGTGTTCAGCGCAGTGCAAAATTAAACTTATTGCTCAGTCACAGATCTGTCATGGCTGTTGACTTTTATTTTTTGAGAATGTATTTTTCAAAGGGCTGCTCGGTCTGCTTTAAGCTCAGAGTTAAACCAGTTACATTGAAATTCTGATGGAAAAAAACAGTTTGATGCAACTTCATTCTTTTTCATTTCATTTATTTATTTTTTTTATTTTTATTTTTATTTTTTATTTTTTTCCATTTATAGATGGCCTCCCTTCACACCTTTTAGCCATCCTCTCACTCCAATATTTTTTATTTTTTTTAAAGAGAGAAAGAAAGAAAAGAGAAAGTAAGACAACAAATCAACAATTATCAACCAAAAGAGCACAAGGCAAACACACCCAACCTCCGTCCACAATCCTGCAAAGCACATTTATTTATTTCTATAGCACTTTACGCAACCACGGTGTGATGGTGACCAAAGTGCTTAAAGGTGTTGTGACATGATGCTAAAACATAGACATTTTAGAAAGAGGAGCTACTCAGCTTTGATTGTTTGTACACAGATGCTTCGAATAATTAATATATAAAAGTATTTTTAAACTAAAATAGTTTTAATGATGTAACTCTGCAGTGCGTTGCAGTCAAACGCCGACGCATTTTTATGACGCAATGGCTAGAACGCACCTTGTAAATAACAAATAGTAGTGAATATATAAACCGAGGAATTAAGCAATTTAAGTGAAGATTTGAGTGATTTGTCTTCAGTTTGGGAAGCCAAAGTTAGTTCGAGTGATGAACAAGAAACAGCTGGTTCTACTTTTGGTCTGCAGCTGTATTTATTTGAGTCTTAAGGCCCCGGTAGACCTGTGCATACTCCCTATACGCCTCTGTACGATGTACATACGCTGTAGGAAAAGCATAGCCCCGCGTAGCCCCTCAGGGCACGAACGCGCAAAGCTCTTTTTTTACGCACGCTTGCGCGGTGTCTGACCATAAACTTCCCCGGCGCCGGACTGTTTTGTATGTTACACAAATGAATTAAATTCCCCTTCTGATCGCTGATCAGGACTTTTGTTTTGTTTTTTTGCCAAAAGTCAAGTAATCGCTTCTTCCTCCGTTCACTCCATGACTGAAATGAATGAATTCAGGTCCTACCTGGCTGCGGGAGGTTTTAAATATTTCCTGGTGGGCTGTGGGCTGCAGGAAAAGCGCTCCCTGTTTTTTTCCCCACTTTTTATTAGTTTTTATTAACATATAAAGTTAGAAAGACCGCAACGGCTGCAGCCGAGCGACCACCGCTGAAGCCAGCTGGTTGTCCTGCTCGAGCTGTCAATCATTTCAGTAGGCGTGTCAGCAAGTGACCAATCAGCGACCTAGTTTGTCCTGCTTCGCGCGCAGCTGCTCACATTACAACAAGGATTTGGAGCGAAAACGCGAGCATTTAACGTGAGAAAGAAAGCAGAGCTCTGCCAGTGAACGCGTGCGCACAGAATGCGCACGTAGAGTGGCGTATAGGGAGGACGCTCAGCTTTGCCGGACCCTTTACCGTTCAGGGTGCGAGGGGGTGTCCGACATTTCAGATCAGCAAGGTTCCGAGGATGAAGGGCTGGAACCCGATCGTAGTCGTCTACAGAGCTGGTGATGTTAGAACACCCAAATGCGACACAACGTACCGGCATTTTTCAAGTTATACAAAAGAAAATAGGCCATCTTGAAGACAATGACACTGCGTGCTAATAGCAGCCTGCAGACTGAACTTCTTGTATCTACCTCACAACGTTGCATGCATAAGTACCCGGATGTCCCGTGATGAAACACGGCGCCAATTTCACCTTTGAAACAAAATTTCATTGATTTATCATTTTGCTTGTAAATACTAACATAGTTGAATGATACAACATGCCAAGTCAATGTTTACATTTAAAAAAATGATCAAAACAAATGTGATAAAAAAATATATGTGAAATAACGTAATGTGTATTGTATTAGTTAGAAAATTAGAAAGAGTTAGTCATTTTGTACTGTTGGTTGAAGAATATTATTGTTTGACCTGATTGTTGGAAAAAGTTGGTTGAAGATTATTATTGTTTACATGGTTTGACTACTGTTGTTTAATCTGATTGTTGGAGATAAGGGGCAGATATAATAAGATTTATTCTTACCTAGTGTCGCGCTCTTGCCACGTGGCCCCCTGGTGGGTGTTCCTCTGCCTGCGGGCGTGCTTGGGACCCTCACTATCTGGGGCTGGGCGCTTGGGCGTTGGTCGGCTCGGCCTGGTGGCTGCCTGGTGGGGCTCGGGTCCTCTGGTCCTGTCGGGTCTGGGCCTGAGGGGTGGGCGTCCCCGGTGCCCGAGCATCGGTGACCGGCCCTGGGGCTACGTCGGTGCAGCGGGCTCTGGCGGGGGCCTGTGTATTTGTCGCTGTTGACCCCGGGGGGTCATTGTGTGTGGTCCCTGGTGGGGTTCGTCCGGTTCTTCCCCTTGGTCGGATCTGGGGAGTGGACGAGTGGCTCGTCCTGTTCGGGTGGTCCTGGGGACTCTGGGCTCGGGGTCCTTCCTGGGGTCTTGGGCTTTGATCGCCCTTTCGTCTGTCTCGGGCTTTGGGGGGACAGATCTCTGATGCTTCACAATCGCTACTAAATGTTCTATTGGAGGAACCTTATTCACTTATGCATGCTCACAACCACACACAAATGGATGTAGGGATGTATATGTAGATATATGTAGATGGGTATATAAATGAATATAAATATATATGTATATATACTGTCTATATATTTGTAGGTATGGGTATGTTTATATATAGAAATCTAATGCAAGGTCATGAATATTATCAGTCTTTATGCTTGTATGTTTCGTTGCTGTGTTCTGTCATGTGCTTTGCAGGATAGTGGACGGAGGTTTGGTGTGTTCGCCTTGTGCTCTTTTTGTGGATAATTGTTGTTTTGTTGTCTCACTTTCTCTTTTCTTTCTTTCTCTATAAAAAAAAAATAAAAAAATAAATAAATAAATAAATAAATAAAAATAAAAATAAATAAAAAAAAAAATAAAAAAAATAAAAAATAATACATATTGGAGTGAGAGGATGGCTATAAGGTGTGAAGGGAGGCCATCTATAAATGAAAAAAAATTAAAAAAAACCATGGAGCTCTGGTCTAGCACACCAGGGGCCTCATGTACAAAGACTTGCGTGGATTTCCTACTGAAAAGTGACGTACGGTCAAATCCAGAAAAGTGTGTACGCACAAAAAAATCCAGATGTATCAAACTGTGCGTACACCGGAATCCACGCACATTCCTTTTGTACATCACAATTAACGTGGAACTGAGCGCACGTGAGACACCTCCCCTGACACGCCTTCATTTACATATGTTAAACAGATGCAAATTACTTCCTGCATGTGTGAAGGACATGTTTGTTTGATCCCTGCGCGATCAGAAATCATTTCTAGATTCAGGAAAATAATGAATTTAATATAATATGAGTGAGGAAAATAATCCTAAGTAAGAATAGTAATAAAATGTGTTTATCACGCAAAGAACGAGTGATTGTGTGTCGGTATTTGTGTGCGCGCACCCTGCTTTGGTGCGCAACCGGCACATCCATTCATTCTGAGTGAAAATATTAACTTTGCGCACGAGTCTATTACCATAATTACTGTAAACACAGAGGAACTTAGATGTTTGGTAGAACATAGATCTTTGTTTATTTAATAGATGATATGAAGAAACGGGTCTGTGCGTCTCAGTGGAGAGTTTTCATGACATGACGTGATGTTGGAGTCTCCAAACGCTGCGCGCGCCGCAGCCTTGTGCGCAGTCTGTTTGTCTGTGAAGCTTTTACTCTCCTACAAGTTATATATGGTGTACTTTCACGTGTCATTTTGGAGAAATCTACAATAAACGCAGATTATGAATCACCTCCAGCTGCCGTGTAACACCGGCGAGGGTGCGCGCGCGCTCCAAAGCGCGACCACTCAGCCTTTGGAATCATATAGATGAGACATTCCATTGGACATGAATCGGCTTTGTGTGGACTGGACTGCCCTGATCGGCCTGCCAGCTCCCTCAGGAAAGCTCGGGAACAGTTTGATCGCTGCTTCTGCACGCGTGATGCACGGCTCCTGTGTTGCTCCAGAGCGCAGCAGTGCCAAACTGAAAAATGATTATTTCTGAAAACGGCTGATAAGCCATATCCTAGATCAGAAAATTATATCTGTTTATAAATAAATGCTCTGCGTGTTACACTATTTATTATATCCTCCAGTAAGGCTGAATGAATCCGTTCCTGTTGAATTTATTTTTGGCACAACTTTGCGCGTCCTTATTTAACTGCGTCATGTGGATGTAATACTTGTTAATCGTGTGTTTGGTGGGAATATTAATCATTTTCACATCATGAACAGTTAATAATAATAATGATAATGATGACATCAATTTATAACGCACATTTCATCAATGGAAATCTCAAAGTGCTACAAGGTGCAACAGAATTAAATGTCAATGAAACAAATAATAAAACAATTAAAATCAACAACAGTATCAGCTATGATCAAAAGTAGAATCATGAGGAGGCAGAGTATGCTCGGTTGAAAAGAAAGGTCTTCAAGCCGCTCTTAAAGTCAACCACAGACTGTGGGGCTTCAGTTTCTCTGAATCACCTGTAAGTGTCGCCAAAGGAACAAGAACCACAGAAACGTGCGTACGCCAGCCATGGGGCTGGCGTGGAAATGTACTTGGATGCGCACATATTCACGTTCAGTTCAGTTTTGATACATACGGGGTTTTGCGTGGATAGTGACGCACGCAAGGTTTTTGTGCGCACGCACGGTTGATACATGAGGCCCCTGGAGCGGGTGGGGAAACTTAACAACTCTGTTATATAAGGAGGAGCGAGGCCATTCAGAGCTTTAAAAACAAATAATAAAAGTTTAAAATCTATTCTAAAACGGACAGGAAGCCAATGTAGAGAGAATAAAAAAGGTGTGATGTGGTCCCATCTAGGAGTTTTCGTTAAAAGTCAACAATAAAATGAACTAGAAAGTTACTGGAGACATTCTGACGGGGATTTGACATGTGTTGAGGTTTGCTCTCAGCTACCACTACACCAAATTTCTAATTAATCCCTCTAAAAATGGCTGATTCATAGTATTTTTTTATTTTTAGCTCAGGCAGTCATCTTGTATTTTTGATTTGCAGTCAGTGTCTATTAGGACTTGTTATCAGCTACCAATACACCCAATTGAAGCTAAATAGCTCTAAAAATGGCTGAGTTATCACATGTTTTTTCTCTTTTAGCTAAGGTGGCTATCTTGGATATTTGATTTGCATTAGGAATGTATATCAACTCGCTCTCAGCTGCAACCATCCTAAATTTCAGCTCAATCTGTCAACAAATGGCAGAGTTATAGTCAATTTAGTGTTTGCCGAGGTAGCTGTGGCAGCCATCTTGAATCAAAATGGCTCCAAATGTTACTCAGTTCTAGACATTTAGCTGATGATTACGTACTTTCTGTGAGTTTCAAACAAATCCAACAGTTTCTTCAGGGAACTCTCACCTCTAAGTCATGTGACCTCACAGCAGCACTTACAGGAGAAGTGTTCCGTCAGGCGATATGTATGGGGAAAATGGCGCATTAGCTTGTAAATTATGTCGCCATGGTAACTCGAAACGCCATTAAAAGTAAAAGCGCACATCATGGCTCCGAGCCAGTCATTTTGATATAAAATTTGTGTTACGGTTTTGGGCCGCATTAAAGTTGACGGAAGACTAAGATATAAAATAAATAAAGTTAAGAAACCCTTGACATGTGGATAATAATAAGTGGCTGCCATTCTACATAGTACTGTAGAATCTGGCAGTCCCCCAAAAGTCAGTAATTGTTTGTTCTATATCAGATTTTAATGTTTCTGTTTATAATTTTTTTTACGAGTAGCTGCCTTTTCCTCACATATCTGAGCGCTAATGCAGGTACAGCTGAAGGTTGCCACACTAAAATGATGTTGGATCAGCATAAACATTTCTACAAACGGCTACAGGAATCTGCTGTCGCTAGCAGAAAACGATCATCTGTCTCAAGGCTGAATGAAAGTACAAGCAAATGCAAAATTAAAGTCAAGGAGATCAAACAGCCTGAACCAACTATGCAAAGTCTTTTTTAAAGAATGTAGGGAGAATGGTGCATTTAAAGCAAATACCATATTTTTCGGACTATAATATCCTTTAATTTTCTGAAAAATTAACAGTGAGTCTTATAATCCGGTGCACTTTAGGTATTAATTCTGGTTGTGCTTACTGACCTCGAATTGATTTTATGTGGTTATTGTGAATGAGTTGAACAAAGTTTGACTTCTCTGTATTGTTTCACTTAATGCGCCTTATAATCTGGTGTGCCTAATAGTCCAAAAAATATGGTAATTATCAAAGTTTTTGCTCAAATTTTTAATTATTGGTATGAATAACTCTGACAAGTTTACTTTTTATTCAAAGATATATTAGTGGCTGTTTAAATGAGCTGAAAATCACATCCTGACAGAGAAAAACATATTTTAAAGTTTTCCGAGGGCGTCTAACGTTCAGGCCGAGGGACCTCATGGTGCCGCTGCGTCGAACTGTCAAACTAATATGCCATTTAAAGTTAAATTCTGTATTTTTGTAATTATTTTTTTAAGGGGGGTTGGGGAGGGGGGGTCAAAGATATGCATAATCATAAAAGTTAGGTTAGCTCAAATAAAAAAAAACACAGCTTGCGTCTCATTATGTTTGGTTTTAATTAACAACCACAAGCTTCAGTGTTTAAAAACGAGAGCATGCGGAGGGTCCGTTGACGCTCACAGGGGCCACGTTGATTAATGAAATCCTGTTCTTACACAAACAGGAAGCACAGACGTTTGGAAGGTTTTAGGTTTTAATTAGGAAAAATGCAATCATGTTGAATATTTTACACAGCCAGCTGTTACTATTGCTGTAAAATGGCCAAAATAATAATAATATAAAATAAAAAAAACAGATTATAGTAAGTAAAGTCAGCCATATTTACCTGGATTAGCACCAAAAAGATCTATAAAACATGCAAATCACACCCTAAAATCAAAGCTGACAGCTGGGAATATTAAAACGTTGTTGATGAAATTTGCTTGTTGGGCATTTATTTACAGAGCGAAACCAGCAGGTTGCAAACTCAAGTTTCTTACATATCAGTCTTTAAACAGCCGGATCGTGAAAACTGCTAAAATTAAATCTAATATTAGAAGGCAGCATATTGCCTAGATGAATAAATCTGCATAAAGGTAACTGCATTAAAGGATAACAAGTCAAAATCTGGATCATTTAACTGTATGCAGATTGAAAAAGGAAAATAAAAGCATCATGTACTCGACTGCACAAGTCTTAGAATAAAACTTCTCACTGGTCCGTAGCAGAAGACGTTGGAGCAAAAACCTGGACACAAACAGATTTTTAGTTGGAAATATGCTCCGTTACTCCGCGGCATGTGTTGAGGAGATATTACTTTTTCAAATCCACAAATTACACAAAATAATCTTTAAAGCAGGTTTTACCACGTGAGAAAGGCTGAGGTTTACCTTGAGGCAAATTAAACCAAAGAAATCCAGATTTTCACTTGGCAGACTGATTCAGAGTCATGTGGGAAATCAGAACGTCCACTTGTAGAAAACACTAAACCATTTGGACATCGTGTGGCATGAAAAAACACATAAAGCAAATTATTGTGGAGGTGTGTTTAGTATTAGTGGTTCATGAGATGTTTTGCTGACAGTCACCTAAACATTTGAAAGTTTTTCAAGCTTAACATGACCACACAGATAGTTGCATTTATATCGTGAAACATTTTCTATAAATTTGTCCCTTTCTGGTTTTATTGTGTGAATGTTTATGAAGCATTCACACTTTTGTGAACCATTTTTCTTATGTACGTTTTCAGCATTGTTCTCATTCCACAATTTTTGTGCCATTTCAACAATTCATCAAACGTTCAGCTCATTCAGGACAATCCGGTTATGACTTTTGGTATTGGTGCAACTTTAGCTTTTTGAAATATTTAGCCTTTTCTGCTATTTTTTTCTCTTAGAAAATGAACTGAGCTCATTTTACATCCTTAAAATCTTTAGATCAATTTACAACCTTTTACTGCTCCTTTCACATTTTGTTCTGCTTCAGCTTCTTTCAGCTTCCTTGTGCAAATGCAAACATTTTTCCAGCTAATTTCAGCTGTTTTGTGATCCTGTCAGGATCATTCTGCTAACTACAAAAATGTTGTGCTTCTTTTAACTTCTGTTACTTTCAGCTTGTTTTGCTCCTTTCAACTTATTTATGCGTTTCATATTTTGCTGCTGTTTCAGCTACTATTTAGCAGTTTTTATGCTAATTTCTCCCTTTTCAGTTCATTCCACATTTTTTGCACTCATTTAAACTTTTTCAGCCTAATTCAGTAAAAATGTGCTCTCTCCACTTCCTTCAGGCAAATTCTAACTTTTTTTTCTGCCTTTTCAGCATTTTCTTGTTAATTTAAGCTTTTTTCAGATAATGAAAACGTTAAAATTGTCATCTCTGGTCTAGGTGACAGTTTAAACTTTATTGAATGCTTGAACTTACAACTCTTTTTTCAGATAATGTCGACTTTTTGTGCTCATTTCTACTGCTTGCAGCCTAATTGGGCAAACACGTGTTCTTTCTTCCTTGCTAATTTAAGCTTGTTCTAAATTTTCAGCTACAGTACTTTTTTGTTGTTGTTGCATTTTTTAGCTAATTTCAGCTGTTTTCATATAAATTCAAGTTATTCATTGTAATTAATTTCTGCTACTTTCATCTTGTTATGCTCCTTTCAGATTTTTTCTGTTAGTTCCAGTTATTTCAGCTAGTTAGTTTTTTTTTTGCCTTTTCAGCTAATTCCACTTTTATTTATTTATTTATTTATTTTAGCTAATTTCAACTCTTTCCACTTCCTTCTGGTAGTTTAAACTTCTTTCTGCCTTTTCAACCATTTTTTGGGGCTAATTTCAGCTTTATTAAAAAAATAGCCAATTTTCTAATGTTTGTGCTTTTTTTTTTTTTTTTTGCCTAATTAAACCTAATTCACCAAATGTGTCCTGTCTGCTTTCCTCTGCTAACTTAGGCTTGTTCTTCCTTTTCAGCTAAAATTCAGCATGTTTTTTAGCCAATTTCAGCAGGTTCTTCAGCAATAAGCATTCACACTGCATATTCACAGGAAATGCAATTTCTCTGAACATGAATTTCTTGCAAAAGCTCAAGTTAGGTTATAGTATAAAGCAAATAAAACGCAAAAGTGTCAGTTTATTAAACTGTTTCTATGGAGGGACTGAGGTCTTTCTGAACAGCTCGAAACAGCTGCAGCATCGAGTCCGTCCACAGCTCCCTCTGGTTCTGGTCTACGATCTGGGCCAGTGTCTGCGAGGTGTACACCAGAGTCAGCACGGTTCTCTCGAAGTCCTGCCAGCTGAGAGGCCGCCGCCGCCGCTGGGCGAGGTCAGCCGTCAGACGGCGGATATCAGAGAGCGTCTTGGGCAGAACGTCCTCACAGATGACTTCCAGCGTTTGAACTCTCCTTAAAGACGCCAGCTCCTCGTCTGGGATGAGCAGGGTGTGGTCCTCGCCTCGGATCTGCATTCCAGCCAGAAGAATCTGAAAGAACAAAAGGACTGAATCACTTCCAACCAATTTAAATGCACTTTAGATTGCATCGTAATATTAGCAATACGTGAAATGAGCTGAAGAGATACAATCCACAAATCGTTCATCAACGTCAGGAAGCTTTTGAATAAGCCAATTTTTTCCAACAGATGTGTGATCTGGAAGAGTCTGATGCTTTTTCTCCACACGCTCATTCCCCCCAAAACAAGCAGCAGATACAAAAACTTTATAAAGATCTGAACTGACCTCAAAAAGCAAACCAGCATCCTCCTCCGAGCGCTGGAATGTGGGGTTGATGAGCGAATACGCCCCACGCTTTATCCTATACGCAGACGGATACAGAGCTGGAACACGAGAAGAGGAAATTACATTAGATGAGCTTTGTTGTGTTTAAGACGTCAGGCACCACGTTATCCGCAGTGGCGTGTGTGTGGGCCAGAGGTTGAGTACACACACGGATTCATTACAGCTCAAATGTGATGCGGGTGGCAGAGGATCCGGCTCCAGCTGTGAAGAGGGTAATTGGGTTTTAAACCGATCCACTCCTGTTCAAGCAGTAGGTGCCACAAGCTGGAGGTGGAAAAACTGCGATTTCACTCACAAAGCAGATCAGGAACCAAGTACAGTATGATGTGCTCAGGTGGAACTAAACAGCTGCTGCTTGATTCCCATGATTAAAAAACGGTGTAATCTGTTTGCTTCTGTGACCGTATGAAAAGCAGATTTTTACCCCGTTTCAAAGATTTTTCACCTGCGTTTTAATTATCCCTGCCCGGTTTTTCCATGGCAATGGCAGCCTCACTTACAGGATATGGAGCCAGTTCAAGGCTGTTTCACACCATAATGGATGACAGTTTGCCATATAGTGCCTACAGCTACAGCGTGTGCAGCTAGAACTTTAATTCGGAGGGTTTTCATCAAAACCCTTTTGAAGCCTCAGAGCAGGACTTTGCTTTTGAGTCGGGAACATGTGGGGGTGCATTCAGTGGATGGAGAGACCCAAACTAGAGTCTGATTCAAGCAGCAGAGGGTCAGGGGTAAAAAATGGAAACCTGTTATTGGGATAGAGGATGGAGAACAGGTTACTGTGGCGATAAGAGGATGCGTCCTGCATTGTGATTTCCAAGCAGAGCACTGAACTGTCACTTATTCTCACTGTCCTGGACGTGCATGTCGCTTTGTTCACTGGTGTTTGTTGGATACTGCCAACATCTAGTCAGTACCTGACCTGTCAATACTTATTTTATGTAGATGAAGTGGAGTTTTGTATTTTGGCTTGGCCCATTCTTCACCATAACAGACTGGAGCAACACCCTCATCACTGTAAGTGAGGCCCTGCTCTATATATAACCTGGAAGGTATTTTAAAAAACCAAAATGACATTCATGGTCAGAGGAGATAAAAAAAAACAACAACAGGCATGTAACAAAACATTGTAAAGTGTAAAAGACGGACAGTTTAATTGACACACTTCTACACTCGTTCAAGGTGAGAATAGTAATTCACGGATTCTCTTCTTTTTCAAAGATTTAAACAAACGAATCTGTGCGACCAGATGATAAGATGTAAATCACAATGAAGCGTTAACTTATGTTGATTCAGTAGAACTGAATCATTCATTAACAAATCATAAATAGAACATCAAACATGTACAGCGATTGATTTATCGATCAGACTTTCCTATAATTTACACGTCAGAGGATTTAATTGTGAACAACAGAAACAAGTAATAAGGTGATATATTTACTTATATCTGCAGGCACGTTTAACTTAATGTTACTGGCAGAATGGATAAGGAAAAAATTTAGGAGGAGGAAGAAAGATGGAGGAAGTAAAGGGGGAAGATATCTTGAAGTGTTTAAGCCGAAAACATGGCACACTCTTTGATCGGCGTCAGCTGGACACAGGTTCACTATGAACAACGACTTTTTACCTTTGCGAATATTCATCGTCCCAGCTACGGTAAAGTGAAGTTAGCCTTAACGTGCACAGACCATCCATCCAGCTACGTTTTGCAGGCTTCCAAGTTTTCACTTCCGGCGACTTGAATGAGTTCCGCATCAATCTCAACGAGGTAGTGGCAATGGTTCCAGTTGGTTTTCAAGATAAAAGTATTCCCTGAGAGGAACATGTATTCAAGTTGGAGCTATAAGCTCGAGGTCGGGTTCACAGCTAACGTGCGGTGAACCCTTGCTGATAGAACGAGGTCATTGGCGTTTTGACCGGCGTTCATACAGCTTCTAAGAGAAAGTCATTACTTCTTAAACTTCCTCCAGCAACTGCAATAGAAACAGGAAATGGAACTTTTAAAGGGAGTTTGAGATTGGTAGTACTCACTACCCTCATTGGTTCATTAGACAAGTGGGAGGGAGTTACTTTAACTTAAAGATCTCAGAAAGTGAAGCTTGTTTCAGGATAACAGAGAAAGATTGTTTTAAGAGAAGACAGAAAACAGGCGCCAGATTTTATGAATATCTGATTAGCAGTTTTCTAACTTCTAAACAAAACTAAAGAGTACAATCTGACATGTTCTTCAACTTTAGACAGAGTTTTGATTCATGTGTCCACATATCAAGAATACACCATATGAACCTTAGCAATGATCATTCAACATATTGAAGAATAACACTGCTCATGCAAATAACAAATGATCATAAACTGACAGAAAGTTATTCTTTTGATATATTTGAATTAGGACAAATTAAAAGAAGTCTCTTGTGATTTAATTTGCGTTCCAGATTCAAACTTAAATGTAATAAAATAGTGTTAATGTCTGCAGGTTTTCAGAGAAAAAGGTGTTTCACTGAGAGGATCGGTGAAAAGGTGTATCATTTGGACAGTTCAGAGACCAGGGTATATCATTACAAAAGCAAGTTTTATTCTTGACCGAACTGATGAAGAGCTCACCAAAATAAAATGCACACATTGGGTCCAACTGAACTAAACATTTTTTCCCCATTCATCCATCATCTGTTCCTTGTACCAGTTGGGTCGAGGGGGCAGCAGCTTGAGCAGCCAGTCCCAGACCTCTCTTTTCACAGCCATCTCTTCCAGCTCTTCTGGGAGGACTCATGTGCTCATTCCAGTCCACACACAGGACACGTCTGTCCAAGATGTCCTTGGCCTCCCTCAAGGTCTCACCCAGGTTAGAAATGCCCCAAAACACCCCCCTAGAGAGTATCCTGGGCCATCCTTACCAGACGTCCTGAACCACCTCCACTGACTCCTCTCAACATGAAGGAACTGAACTTCTCCCCCGTCTCAAAAGGAGAGTCCCAGCTTACGGGAAACAATTTTATCATTTGTTTCCATTTAGTCCTCTTCAAATCTTCAAGACAATTTATTTTGTGGTATATTCATGGATGCAAAGACATTCCACAAAAATGTTACATTTACTGCTTCCTTTTGGTTTAACACCCATATGTGATAATTAAACATTTGGCCAAGCCGTCAATTCCGAACAAAGTTAGAATTTGTTTTCTTCTGATCTATATTCTTACAGATTATTATTACAGATTATTATTATTATTGCTCTTGATGTATCTTTACATTAGAGTTTTCCTCCTAAATCTTGCTGTCTTTTTCCACTACTTCACTCTGCTGCTCAGCTCCGTGTGTAATTCCAACACATTAATGAGGTATGCAGAGCAATATAAACACTGCACTTCCCACCGTACAGCGGCATCCACAGATAGCAGCCTCTCCAGCTTTGCAGTAATGATCAGCTTCTTAGCCCTCGCCAGCCAGACATGTTTAGCTTTATTGCAGTTAGAGGCCAGCCAAAGCCTCGTGCACCGGCTGATTCCCCACCCCCATGCCTTCTACCTGCTTGGCAGATGTCCAGTCAGAGCTGTGGAACTGCTTGCGTAATTCAGCCAATGTACAACAAATCTTTATCCTTGCGTACCGGTGTTGGAACAATCATTTTTACAACTGATGTCACATTATGTGTACACTGCAGGTTATATACACAGCTGTATGTCCAAACCAGGCAGGGTTTGAGGTCATTAAAAACTTCCAAAAACTGAAGTCTAATTTGCATTTATGCATTTTTCTACTATTCATGTACCATATTTTCCGGCGTATAAGTTGCAGTTTTTTGCATAGATTTGCCAGTCCTGCGAACATGTTTTTTCCCATATTCATAACCTAATTTTTGACTGACGCTTTAAATGTTCAGTCATACCGACATGAACCAGATTACCGTATTTTTTGGAGTATAGGTCGCACCTTTTTATCATTTTTTCATGGCCTGCGACCTATATATGGCTTTTTATAAAATAAGCTGATTTGTAATCATTTATTAACAAAAATTAAACTGAGACACACTCTTACAATAATGTCAGCTAACAAATATATATTTTTAGGTGTTTATCCTGCTAAAATTATTCATTTATTAAAGAAAAGTTCAGCTCAGACACATATTTGCTATAATTTTTTATCAAACAATTAATTGTTTTTAAGTGTTAATCTTCTTAAAAGCCTTGCTGTGCGCTCCTGTGGAAGAGACATTTGCAGCAGAGCTAAACACGGTCCACATTTTGATGTAGGTGCGACCTATATATGGATTTTTCCAATTCTTTGGCAATAATTGGATGGTGTGACCTATACTCGGGTGCAACCTATACTCAGAAAAATACGGTAAACATTACCATTTGCAGCCGCTACACGCACAAGAGGGCCTTTTAGGCTTTTGACAACTATCGGTAGGTGTATATGTTGTTTCTGTACTGCCACCATGGCCCCCAGCCAATCATTGACCATCAAAGTGCATTTATTAAGGGAAATGTTAGACTGAGACATACTGTACCTTTGCTATAATTTCGAGCAAACAAATAATTGTTTTTAAGTGTTAATCTTGTTCAATTTTGAACAACTACAACAGCGAGTCCTTCTGTGTGTGCTCCCATGGCCGCCAATCGATTTTTGGCACAACACCGGCCCACATTTCCAGGGGGTCAGAGGTGTCGCATAATAAACACAACTTATACCTCAAAGCGATTTATATGTTTTTTTCCTCTTCATGATGTTTTTTTGACTGATGCGACCCATACTCCGGAGCATCTTATACGCTGGAAAATACGGTATTTTTTTGTTGCTATAAATCTCAGAAAACTAATCATCAAAATAGAATAATTTATTCAATCTTCTCCTTCATGTATTTTTGTTGCCCAATTCCAAAGGCGAAAGGCGATAATGTTTTTGCCTGTTTGTTAGTTTACCTGCTGTGTTAGCAATATCTCACGAACCAGTTGATGTATTTAAAGACCGTGTAAAGTGAATTTCAACATTTTCTTAAATAAACATTATAAATGTGATAATTGTAATGTTGTAAATGAGTAAAACGTCTCAAAATTGTAGCTCAATTAATTTTTGAGTTATAGATGAAACTGTGTATAAAGACATGTGTGTTTCAGGATTTTTTAGGCGTGTTTTAAACGTGACCGCGTTTCGTCACGCGGTCCTCATTAGTATAGCC
>JBBPBX010065291.1:0-12824 GCA_038048925.1 Garcialebias charrua | reverse complement strand
ACTATATTTATAACTACTGTATATATACATATATATATATATATATATATATATATATATATATATATATATATATATATAAATTTTTTAAGGTTCATTGATAAACTTCATCAACTCGTTTAAAAGTTATTTTCTTTTAATTGAGGATTTTTGGGATTGAAATTGCCCCAAGGCCACACCCTGCCACAGATCTTTGGAGGACACCCCGCGTGGAGATGGTCTTCAACTGGTCTCCATGGGTCAGTCCTCAGTGCTGGTTGATCACCTTCGGTCTCACGCAGGTGCAACCCACTGAGATGAGTTTGGACTCCAGGCGGTAGTGGTAGCTGTGCCTGGCCCTGGCGTCTTGACTCTCCTCAGAACCAGCACCTGATGCAGAATGGGACGGGACTCCAAATGGTAAATGGTAAATGGAGCTTATTTATATAGCGCTTTCCAACCCCCTGTGAGGAGCCCCAAAGCGCTTTACAATACCAACCATCCACCCATTCATACACACATTCATACACCGGTAGCAGCGACTGCCATGCAAGGCGCCTTCCAGTCCTTCCGGGAGCAACTCGGGGTTAAGTGTCTTGCCCAGGGACACAACGACACATGGTGTGGGGAACCGGGATTCGAACCTCCAACCTTCCGATCGGGGGACGACTACCATTACCACTACGCCCCGGGGCCCTTGGTGGTCCAGGCAGGTTTTGAGCAAACAGTGAGCCTGCGACAGCGCATGAGGGAACATGTTGTCATCCCTGGAGATGCTGAGGACAGAGAGGAGACAAAAACTGTTAACAGGACTCTGAGCTTCATGAAGGACAACACACTGAGGAGCTGAAGCCTCACTTGTAGGTCCACGGTGAGATGGAGTCGCTGGCCAAAGAACTGACTTTTAGGCTGGGAACTAAATTGTTTGGGTCCAAACGCAGAGGGACCGTTTCTTCTGCTAAACCTTCAAAGGACTTCCTGTGTGGCTTTGCTGCTGTCTGTGGGACCACCACCACCATCATCATCAACAGGACAGCGCTGACAACCTGAGGAAGAAGAACATTCATTCATTCATTCATTCAACCTTTATTTATACAGGCTAGCCTCGTTGAGCCACGGGGACTCATTTACAAGAGAGACCTGTCTCACTCACACCCAGGGTCAATTTAGAGTTACCAATCAGCCTAACATGCATGTTTTTGGACTGTGGGAGGAAACCGGAGAACCCGGAGAAAACCCACGCATGCACGGAGAGAACATGCAAACTCCACCCAGAAAGGCCCCCGGACCGGGATTTGAACCGGGGACCTGCTCGCTGAGAGGCAGCAGCTCTACCAGTTGTACCACCGTGCTGCCTAATCAATTCACATTGTGCAAATGGGCACATCTGCTGAGACGTTTATTTATTATTATAAGGTGTGCTCATGTGTTTTCAAAATCATTAGTATCAAGTGGAAATCTCCCTTTAGTGAATGATGGGATTTTAACCTCAGCACATCATTCATTTATACATTTGTTGGCTGTAAATGGGACCCTGTGTACACAGTTTCGTTCCACCTCACGTACAACAAGTGATGTGAATGACAAGAACCTTGACTCTCACACAGTCTAATATCAAAGCCTCTGTCAGATAACAACGTCCTTCTGTTATGAGCTTGTCTGTTTGTGCATGAAGAAATTGTTTTATATGGTACTACCTGAGCAACATTGACGGTGTATTTGTAGTTTTTTGCTGCTGGTCCCTGCTCCTCCATCTGCAGCTTCACTGAGCTCTTCTGGAGTTTCCATCCATTTCATATGAAGTTTTGCCTTGACAAGGATATATCCGAACACAGATCAGTATTAATACAGTAACAAACTTTAAACAGTTTATTTCACAATAACATAGCTGTCCACTCTGTCTAAAATCAGACAACGTTATATAAAAAATATAAACCCAACCATAGGCTGACCCACTTCTATGAACTAAACACCCGGACAAAATCATGGCAAAAATTATGGCACAACTCCAACAACACAAATTTATACTACTGTTTACATTCACTGTTTACATTTATTACTACTGTTTACATTCATTACTAATAATAATAATGTCATATTTTTGTCATCTATGCATGTTTCCACACAAGACGAAATTTGACTCTGCATTTAACCCAATCACCACCAGGTGGCAGCAGGCAGCTATAGAAAGCGCACCGGGGAGCAGTTGTGATTAGATGTGCTGCTCAAACACACCACAAAACTATGCCGTGACTGGGGTTCGAACCAGGGTCCTCCGGATCCCAAGTCCAGTTCCCTTGCCACTACACCATCATTTATTACTACTGTTTACATTTACACTACTTTTTATATCTACACTACCCAGGGTCAATTTAGAGTTACCAATCAGTCTAACATGCATGTTTTTGGACTGTGGGAGGAAACCTGAGCACCTGGAGAAAACCCACGCATGCACAGAGAGAACATGCAAACTCCACACAGAAAGGCCCCCAGACCAGGATTTGAATCGGGGACCTGCTCGCTGAGAGGCAGCAGCTCTACCAGTTGTGCCACCGTGCTAGAGCCGGATCTGCCTATAAGCGAATGAAGCGGCTGCTTAGGGCCCCGTGGCCACTAGGGGGCCCCATGATGGACACACCACAAAATGACTCACTGTAGTTTCACTACCTGTCCAAAAAACATAGATTCAAAGTTAATCATTTGCAATTTGGCAATCAGCTGCTGATGAACTGAGTGACAACTGAATTATTATTTTCCCGGAAATCTCCCGTATTATAATATTATATAAAAAAATAAAAAAACATTCCGGTGCCTCTGTCACTAGCCTCGCGAGAACTGCCACCTGCAGTAGCCTCGATGGCAGTTCTCGCGATGTTTGTGCCGGCGCGGTCGAGAACAAACCCGGAAAAACACAGAGATGGATGTAACGAGAAGTAACAAACGAGAAGGGGTCCCTGCCAAAAAAGTTAAGACTTCGTGTAAATATCTTGAAAAATGGGACAGCGAATTTACTTTCGGGTGGGGCACAATTACGCGTTTTTTAAGATTTGTAACTGCGACTTTAGTGTCTCTCATGGGGGAAGGAACGATGTCCGTCTGCATGAAAAATCCATCCAGCACAAACGCGGGCTAGAGGTAAGAATGTTCACAGCATTTCAATGTCAACAAAGGTAGGCATATCAGATTGTGATCACATAACTGGTTTGAAAGAGGCTGATAGGTAATTATTTTAGATTTCTTGTAAACCTGTCTTAAAATGTAAGGGGTCCTGGACTTTGGTTGGGCTAGTGCAGGGGTCTGCAACCTGCGGCTCTGGAGCCACATGCAGCTCTTTGGTCCCTCTGCAGTGGCTCTTCCAAGCTTTGATCAAAACTAACTTTAAACTGAATTTTATTTGTTCTTATAACAACAAAAAGGGCTAGTTTTAGCAGTCTTTCCTGACATTTCCTTTGCAAATGTGTGAATACTAGAACTAATAGAAGGAGTAAAACATAAGTTAACTTTATTTATTTGAAGTAGGATATTTAATTTTTCCACAATTAAAATAATTACCAGTTTGATGTCTGCTGACATTTTGTGGATGCCTTTTATGCAAATTTTGTGTCCACAGATGTTACTAAACTTTTCCAATGGATTTTACTCCTCAGATCCAGTGGTAACTGCTGATGAAAGTCACCTACCATCTGCTCTTGGAATTTCTGCTCCACCACCACCACCAATGGATCCTGCACAATGGCCGTCACATCTGTCTGACCAAGTAAGGGCTGACATAGTTAGAAGGGGTCCCATGGAGGTAGACAGAGACTTTGAATTCCCCAAATCCATGTCAAACAGAAGCTTTCATTACCATTATATGTTTAGAACACTTGCAAATGGTGAGAAAATTCGACGGGCTTGGTTATGTTATTCAAAGCAGAATGATGCAGTTTATTGCTTTTGTTGTAAACTGTTTTCAAAAAAGTCCACAAAGTTCATTACAGAAGGGCAGAATGATTGGACCAATATTGGTGCCATTTTGAAGTCTCATGAAACAACTGAGGAGCATGGAAAACAGCTGATAGCATGGAAAGAATTAGAACTAAGACTTAAAACAAAAAAAACAATTGATCAAACAGAGATGGCTCTCTTGCTAGCAGAGCAAAATCGATGGCGAGAAGTGCTTTATCGTTTGATCAGCATCATTCGTTCGCTAGCAGAAAGGAACCTTCCACTTAGAGGATCAGTAGATGCTCTCAACAGTCCACACAGTCTACCTGCAAATGAAAAAACACAATTTGTACCATCAGATGCTCACACAATCATATATTTTTAGTGAGTGTGCTTAGCAGTAAACTATGATACACCATGGTCTTAGAATAAAAGTGTTGTGCAAAAGGTTTATAATTACATACAGCATTTGGTTTTGTGTATCTTTCAATGTCTACAAAGGCAAAGCAAAGTAGGGCCCCCAAAACATATCCTGCTTAGGGCCCCCAAACGTCCAGGTCCGGCCCTGTTAAATGGCCACATCTGCTGAGACGTTTATTTATTAGAGCCTTTGTTGTTTCGTTTTAATAATAAATGATTCAAGCAAAGACACTTACTTGTCAAGCAGGAATGTTGCTAACTCTGCATGCAATCCTTTGAGCACCAGAAGCTCTCGCCACCTCTGAAAAGCACCTCCGATGTTTATCCAATTCCTTGCGCGATCTCTTTGTTTCTTTGATTTCTTCCTGTGTCTTCTTCTGTTTAACTGTGTTGGGTTTCCGAACCTGCGCCAATCAAGGAATTGGAAGTTTTAGTGGAACGTTTGTTCCCGGAAAAGTAATACGTTGATCATCCGCCATTTTGAAACAGCTACTGTTTGAGACGGGAACGTGCGCGGATGCGCGCTGCAGCTGGGAGAGGCGGGGGAAGGGCGGGGGAAGCTCGTGCATGAACAAAACTCTTTTTATTGGCTGGTTAAACTCGGGGCGCTCTGGTTTTTATAAATGCTTTTATTACCACCGGGAGACGCCAGAGGAATATAGTATTTCTCAAAGATTAGCTGTCTAACATCAGTCTGTCAAAAAATAGTGACAGAGAGAAGAAATATGTTTATAAAATAAGCTACATACTGTAGCTTTAAAGTTCAAATAAAACAAGTGATAGAACAAGTAAAATCAATAACAGTATCAACTAAGATCAAAGATAGAATCATGAGGAGGCAGAGAAGGCTCGCTTAAAAAGAAAGGTCTTCAAGCCGCTCTTAAAGTCAACCAGTGACTGTGGAGCTCTCAGGCAGTCAGGAAGAGAGTTCCATAGGCGGGGGGCAGCCACACTGAAAGCCCGGTCTCCCATGGTCCTTAATTTGGTTCTCGGAATGTGACCGCAGACTGTGAATATGGTTCAAGAATGTCCTTTAGATAATCTGGTGAAGTTCCGTGTAAGCATTGGTCAGGGTCAGAGTCAGAGTCTTTATTGTCATTTGTGGTATGTGGTACATGTGGTACATGTGATGAAAACAAGATTATGTACACAGGGTCTCAGTTACATCCTACATCAAAAAGTGAGAGGAAAAACATTAATAACATCTAGGATCTGACTATGGAGGAACATCAACTAGAAATACACTAAGCACTAATGTAATAGAAAAACATCATTATAAACAGCAGCACGAACATGAGTCTGTATGAGCAGATGGTCACAGATGAACACAGCAACAAGAAAACAGATCAGCATCAGCATGATGTGATATTTTGCAGTGATTATTCTTATTATTTATTTATTCATGAGTCTGACAGCCTCAGGGTAGAAGCTGTTCCTCAGTCTAGTGGTTCTACATTTGATGCTTCTCAGCCTCCGTCCTGAGGGGAGTGGGGCAAAGAGTGTGTGTGCTGGGTGAGTGGGGTCTTTCATGATGCAGGTGGCTCTTTTCCTGCATCTGGAGGTGTAAATGTCTGTGATGGTGGGGAGACTGACTCCAACATCTTCTGTGCAGCCTTCACCACTCTCTGTAGAGCTTTTCTTTCTGCAGCTGTGCAGCCTCCATGCCACACGTTGATGCTGGAGCACAGGATGCTCTCCACTGCACACCTGTAGAAGGAGGTGAGGACTGGGCTGCTCAGACCAGCTCGTCTCAGCCGTCTGAGGAAGTAGAGTCTCTGATGACCTTTCTTGATCAGGCTGGTGGTGTTGTTGCTCCAGCTGAGATTATCATTCATGTGTACACCCAAATACTTGTAACTGGAGACCACCTCCACTGTAGATCCACTTATGTTCAGTGGGGTGTGGGTTTGTTTGTTCCTTCTGAAGTCCACAGTCATCTCCTTTGAAGTGGTGTGTAATGAGAGCAGTTTTGTATTGAATTCTGTAGGTGACAGGAAGCCAATGGAGGTTATGGAGAATGGACGTAATATGTTCAAATTTACGAACTCTCTACAAAATCCTTGCTGCAATGTTTTGAATATATTTAAGCTTCTGAAGGTATTTACCAAGTGGATTCACAGTGACAGATGTTCAGTGTGAGGAGGAAGATCTGCAGCTGGATCCTCTTCAGACTCCCTGAAACTCCTGCTGGATCTCAGCACGTTTGATCCACAGGAAGAACCTATTGTGGTTCTGAAAAGACCTCCAGCTTCAGAACAGGAAATGAAAGAGACAAAAGCAGCATCTGGTCCTGAAGGTGAATCAAAGTGAGAAGGAGACCATCAAACAGCATGAGTGCTCAGTTCAGTTGAACACCTGCATGTTGCTTCAGATCAGCTGTTCAAATCTCTGCAGGTTCTAATAAAAGGTTCATCAGGACTTTCAGATGAATCTTTCTGTTCAGTTCCTGAGACGACTTCTGTTGTGACTTGGAGCTATTTAAATAAACTGAACTGAATTAAATCTCTGATGAACCAGATTCTACAAAAACATCTATTTTTGTTCCCTCATCATTTGATGTATTTCACTCATTGTGTCTATGTTTATAGCCGGAGAGCCACCCACGAAGACCCGGTGTTTCTTCTGCCACTCTCACTGGCCCGTTTGAACGTCCCATCTGCACCTGGACCTGCGGTTCTCCTGTGGTTATCCTGGTTTCAACAAGATTAGCAGGGAAGTTTTTCTGACTATGCTGATTTTTTCTGCTGTCCTTTGTTGACCTCGTGGCGTGGGGGGAAGATGATGTACCTGGCTCGTGAGCATCGGGGGAGGTGTTTCTGACTGGACCAGAACCGAATCGAACTGGCTGTGGGGACACCGTTTTTAGTCCACATTAAAGTCTGTTTACCTCCGTGGAACCTGAGCCCATCTGCGCGCGCGGCCGTGGGGATGCTTGCAGCTGGAGCTGCGCTCTCTGCTTTGTGCTCATTCTGTGTGTGCTCATTCTGCTCACACGTGCGTTCATCTGAAGGACCCGCGGATGAACTGCTGTTGAAATAATTTCTGGAGCTGAGAGGTCTTCAGCCCTCTGGATGAACTGCTGCTGAAATAATTTCTGGAGCTGAGAGGTTTTCAGCCCTCTGGATGAACTGCTGCTGAAATAATTTCTGGATGAACTGCTGCTGAAATAATTTCTGGAGCTGAGAGGTCTTCAGCCCTCTGGTAAGACTTGCTGTGTTTTTTCTGGAGGTGGCTTTTTCTGGAGGTGGTTTTTTCATTCTGAAGAGGCTGAAGGCTGAAGAAGAGAGCAGCAATAGCAGCAATAATAACGAACATCTTACCTGCTGTAGATAACTTTTTTAAAGAGCCTCATTTTTGAAGAGACCAATACCTCAACAACAACAAATATCTTATCTGCTGTAGATAACTCTTTAAAGAGCCTCATTTGTTGTTGTGAGCTCAACAACAAACATCTTACCTGCTGCAGATAACTTTAAAGAGCCTCATTTCGTTGTTGTGGGCTGTTTTGTGGATCAGACGAGCGGAGAGTGAAGCGCGGAGGATCAGGATCTTCTCTGTTTGGTGACTGTTTCACACTGTTGTGGGCTGTTTGTGGATCAGACGAGCGTAGAGTGAAGCGCGGAGGATCAGGATCGTCGCTGTTTTGGTGCCTGTTTTTCACACCGTTGTGAGCTGTTGAGAGCTGTTTGTGGATCAGACGAGCAGAAAGTGAAGCGCGGAGGATCAGGATCGTCGCTGTTTGGTGATCGTCGCTGTTTGGTGATCGTCGCTGTTTGGTGGTGCCTGTTTCACACTGTTGGGAGCTAATTGTGGATCAGACGGGCGGAGAGAAAAGTGTGCCGCTGAGGATCAGGAGCTGCTGTCGCTGTTGTTTGGTGCTGTTCACGCTGTTGTTCCTTTGCTGTCCTGATACAGGCTACAATCATGCCTTTAATTTTAGGAGGCTTTTCTGGCACCACACTCTGCTGTTTGCTGCAAATTGCTTGTTTCTACCCGTTGATTCTGGATCCAGCTTGTGTTAACCAGGGCCACATCCATTCATATTCACAGGGGGGCTGGACTCCCTCTCGCACAAACTATAGTTGGGCCTCCTCAATGGAATTGTTTGCCCACTTAATCTGTGACGCCATCATTCATGTCATTATTTTCAGTTCTCAGACTACCTGGAATCACTGAATCTTATCAACACATCTGGATCTGCCCATCACTGTAGCTTTCATTGTTTTTGGGTTCTGAATGCTCGTGTCTTCATTAATGTTTCATATGGTTCAATTATGGGGGCAAAATGTCACACTGTTAACTCCTGTAATTACACATCAGTGACAAAGAAGTCAAGTAAATGTCTGATATTAATGTTGTTAATGATCTCAGGGATTCAGCCCAACCCAGGGCCAATCACTAACTACTGTACACCTAATGAGTTTAAAAATATTTCAGGTCTCCGTTTTCTGCATGTAAACGCTCGTAGCCTTCTAAAAAAACTTGATGAACTGAAAATCCTAATCACTTCTTCTGGGGCAGATGTGATCGTTATCTCTGAAACTTGGCTCAAAAATTCTGTTTTGAAAAATGACCTGGCAATCAATGAATTTAAGATCTATCGTTGTGATCGTAATAAAAAGGGAGGTGGAGTCGCTATTTACATCAGAGACTCTTTGGCTGCCAGGATTGCGTCTAAAAAAACAATCGCAAACCAGTTTGAGGCTTTAGCTGTGAACATCAGTTTGAAAGGAGGTCAGCCCTTAACTGTTGTAGGTTGTTATCGTCCCCCCTCCGCAACACCTGAAGCTCTATCCTCCCTGACTGAATTCATAGGAAATTTAAAACACAATGAGATTGTTATGGCAGGAGATTTCAACATTGACTGGAATAAGTCGACCCCCCTCTGTGATAAATTCAAGGAATGTTGCCTATCTCTCAATCTAACACAACTTATCGATTCTCCCACCAGACCAAACATAAAATGTCCCGAAAAATCTTCCACCTTAGATCTGTTTTTCACAAATGCACCTCACAAATTTCCTGGTATAGGTGTATTTGCTAACGTTTTGAGTGATCATTCCGTAATAGCAGCTCTTAGATCTACTAAACTTCCACCTGCTAAGCCCAGAATAATCCAAAAAAGGGATTTGAAACGTTTCAGTGAACAGTCATTCCTTTGGGATCTATCCCACTTTGATTGGCAACGTATCCTACAAATCAATGACGTGAACACCGCTTGGAACTATTTTCATGATAGTTTCATTTACTTTGTAAACAAACACGCTCCTTTCCGGCAGTTCAGGATAAAGGGCCGTGACAGCCCCTGGTTTACTCCTGAACTAGCTGATCTCCTGCACTGGAGAGATCATCTTTGGGCAGCAGCAAGAAAATCACACTCAGACACTGATTGGTTGAAATTTCGGCAGCTAAGGAATAAATGCACAACTGCCATTAAAGCTGCAAAACGTAACTACTTCTTATCTCAGACCTCCAAAAATCTAAACGATCCTAAAAAATTCTGGAAAACCATTAAATCTCTCTCAGGCACCCCCCAATCATCTGACCTCCCATCACAATTTCTTGTTGACTCTGTTCCTGTGTCAAATAAGCACGAGATCCTGAACTGTTTCAATAAACATTTTGTTGCTTCTAGTTCATTATTTGACACAGTTACAAACGGAAAATCAGCCACTTTATCTAATAATCAAACTTCTACAAATCAAATCCCTCCTACAAGTCAACCATCTGTTAATCACACCTTCTCTTTTTCTCCGTTCTCAGTCAGTGAGGTAAATAAACTGTTAAATGATCTTGATCCTAAAAAATCTGCAGGTCCAGATGAACTTCCACCTTATTTCTTAAGGCTGGCTGCTCATATCATCACAGTCCCTGTGACCCACATCTTTAATCTGTCCATAAGCCAAAACACCATTCCGGATGCTTGGAAAACAGCCTTTGTTCTTCCTTTGCTGAAGGGAGGTGACCCCACCTCACTGAACAATTATCGACCGATCTCTAAACTCTGCATCTTAGCCAAGGTTCTAGAAAAACTGATAAACTCTCAGATCAAAAATTATCTGGACTCATTTAACATCTTACCTCTCCATCAATCTGGTTTCAGGAAAAAACACAGCACAACAACTGCTTCTCTGAAGGTTCTGAATGATGTTGTTGAAGCATTGGATGCTAAGGACTATTGTGCTGCACTTTTCTTAGACCTGTCTAAAGCTTTTGACACTGTGGATCATAACATCCTGTGTCATAAGCTCTCAGAAATCGGTTTCTCTGATCACACCATCGGTTGGTTTTCTAACTATCTTTCCAATCAGAGGCAATGTGTTCAACATAACGGTACTTCTTCCATCAAAAAAGGCGTTCAATACTGGATCAACTGGACTTTATTTGTTGCAGAAAACGTTTCGACTTCTGTCCAGAAGTCTTTTTCAATTCAGTGAACAGTCAGACCTCTGGACAGAAGTCCAAACGTTTTCTGCAACAAATAAAGTCCAGTTGATCCAGTATTGAATGCCTTTTTTGATTTCATCATGTCCTGGACGACTGAGAATCTTCACCAGCATGGTACTTCTTCCAGCTATTTAACAGTTAAAAATGGTGTACCACAAGGCTCAGTTTTAGGACCAACTCTCTTTACAATCTACATAGCTAATGTAGGTCACTGCATCCCTGATGCATCCTTACATTTCTATGCTGATGATACAGTTGTTTACTGCCGAGCTAAAACAGTAGCTAAGGCTTTCCAGTTACTGCAATCTGCTTTTGACATCATCCAGTCAGATTTGTTCCGTCTCAAACTTGTCCTAAATGCTGATAAAACAAAAGGGATGTTTTTTTTCAAATAGGAAGGCGGTTCCAGCAGATCCTCCTCTGATTTTATCTTCAAATGGTGTCCCTATTGAGTTTGTTGATTCCTATAAATATCTGGGTATCCTGATCGATTCACATCTCTCTTTTAAACTCCACGTGGAAAACCTAGTGAAGAAACTGAAAGTTAAACTGGGTTTCTTTTTCAGAAACAGATCATGTCTAACACTGAATGTTAGGAAACGCCTTGTATCTGTGACTTTCCTTCCCTCCATTGATTACGGTGACATTCTCTACATGAATGCTCCTACAAGCACCCTGCGGATGTTGGATGTTGTCTATCATGGTGCACTAAGATTCATAACTGGTTGTGATTATCGTACCCACCACTGCACCCTGTATTCACTGGTTAACTGGACATCATTAACCTCACGCAGACTCTTCCACTGGTACATTTTCATCTTTAAATCACTTCTTGGTCTGCTGCCCTCATACATCTCCTCCTACATGTCTTTGCGTGAGTGCAGCTACAGTGTGCGCTCTCAGGACATGATCACCTGCAGTGTTCCGTCAGTGAGGACTGAACTTGAAAAAGGGCCTTCTCCTACTCCGCTCCATTGTCATTCCTTATGTTTCTGGAGTCTCAGAGAATTTCAGAAGGATTTTCAACAAACACAACATCCCAGTACATTTCAAACCTAGCAGGACGCTCAGACAGAGGTTGGTCCACCCTAAAGACCAAACCCCCACACACAAACAGAGTGGTGTGGTTTATGCAGTCCAGTGCAGCGAAGTCTGCTCAGACCGTTACATCGGAGAAACGAAGCAACCTATCCACAAAAGAATGTCTCAACATAGGAGAGCAACCTCCTCTGGACAAAACTCAGCTGTTCACCTCCACCTCACGGACAAGGGTCACTCATTTGAGGACCAGAATGTTCAAATTTTGGACCGAGAGCACAGATGGTTTGAGAGAGGTGTGAAGGAAGCTGTGTATGTTAAGAGAGAAAAACCTTCTCTTAACAGAGGAGGAGGTCTGAGATTTCAACTTTCTAAGACTTATAACTCAGTTTTGGATTTGATTCCGAAACGTTTTACACTGGATGGGAGCAGGGATGTCTTGTCTGTAAATTAGACTAACAAAGTTCTCTGAGTAGCCTCTGTTGTTGTTTGGGAGGTGTTTTTTGTCAATTTACATACAGTTTTGTGTCTTCTACCAGAGACCTCAAGGGAACCTCCTACTGTTAAGGTGTGATCTTTCAATTTACATGTATGTGTTATGTAATGGACCTACCCAGGGTCAAACTAGGGTTTTCGAACTGTCCAGTGATGACCTTTACTGACCACTCAGTAAAGCAAGACATTTACTACAAAATCATTCATTTAGCTATAATCTGATAAATATAGTCACCAAAAGAGACTATTTCTATCTTTGATTTTATTCTAATGTGATCAAAAGAATAACTTTTGTCATTTTCATGATGTGTGCTTTTAAGCTGTGTCATTCTGTAAGAGTTAAACTGTGTTCACTGCTGTGTTTAAAGGTGAAGCCTTCGGGTCACAGAGACCGGACGGTTTTGTTTAGAAACTCAGAGACAGTCTCATGAGCTGGGCTCCAGCTTTATCTATCTTTTTCCTAAACATTTCTCTCTGCTGCTGTTTGTAACCTTGGGTTTGATAAGGCAAGTGAACTC
>JBBPBX010065289.1:8215-19994 GCA_038048925.1 Garcialebias charrua | reverse complement strand
GTGTAGGCGATAAGCAAAGTCGCAAAGAGAAGGTAGCGGTTACACTCAAAATACGCGCCGTGTAAACTGGCCCAAAGTCGCAAAGAGAAAGTAGCGGTTACACTCAAAATACGCGCCGTGTAAACTGGCCCTAAAAAGAGAGAGGCTCTGGAAACAGACAGCTAATGTGCAAACATCGACACGTTTCACTCAAACAGCTGCAGTTTGTTAATGAGAGATCAAACAGCTAGACATGCTGTTGAACTTTACTGCAAAACACAGTTCAAGTTAATTATCAAGTCAATGAATTTTGTGGTGTGTAGCATTGTGACATAACATACTGTTAAATAATTTAAATAATATTATATGAGTCTGGATGAAGACCTGCTCTATACAGTGCTGGACTGGCCATTCGGGCATACCGGGCAAATTCCCGGTGGGCCGTCGGTGATTTATGTGATTTATGGGCCGCCCGGGCGGTCCTGTCACTCATGAACCAAAAAAATAAATTATAGCTTTGTCAATCGCGACGGCCGATTGGTTAATTTTCTTGAACGACATCGAGCTAATCCAATGAAATCTCTCAGCACTCTTCCGACCAGCCCCTCCTCCTACCTGCAGCTGAGAGTTTGACGAGTGATAGACAGGACTCAAGGAGTGACGTGACGTCTGCTCTATGCGACAGCTTCAGCGCGGCATCTTGCAGGCAGCACGCGTTAGCATTATTAGCATGTTGTTGCGGCAGTGCTTTAAGTGGGCCGGAACTCACCGGTACCCAGTTCCGCCACTTCTAAAATTTAACCCTGAGAGTACCGGGACTTTTTTTAAACGTAAGGTGCGTTCCGGAACTTATTTTCGTCTTCTCCACTTGAAAGACCTGTGGCAGATTAGAATGCATCATTTCCCCCGACTGGATTTCAAGAAAGAGTAATGCATCTTCACAATAATAAAACATCTTTGGTGGAGCGCGTCCTTTTGGCCAATCACAACCTCAGGATAGACAGGGGGAGGAGACGACAGCGAACTCTGTAAAAAAACAAAAACAAACTGCGACGGAGAGGGAAGCGGAAGTAACTCCTCCAACGTGTGGGTAAAGTTAATATTTTTATACATGCAGTGGAGTGTAACCATTGTTTAGTAAAATGGCATGTTGTGTTACAAATAAAACTAAATAAAAATTAACAAAATAACAGTCAATTGCACCCCTAAAGCCACTGTGATAAAGTATCACAATCATTTTATTATTTTAGCCACAGGAGTGAGTTTAAAAACAGGATGATGTCTATAAATGAGGTGTCTCTAAAATATCCTGATTCATGATCAATAATAATTTAAACAATTTTTAAATCTGTCCACAGGACCTGACTTTATTTTGTTAGATGTCTCTAAAATAGTTATTGAATCAAGTGTCTACATGTAGGTAAACATAGATGTTTAACAACTTGTTAAAATACACAAGAATGCAGGAAATGGCATCTACTTTATTCAAAAATTTCTGGCAAAACATCTTCACCAGCATATTTAAGAAATGAGTTTTTACTGTAAGTAAGTTTTATTTATATAGCACATTTCACAGACATGAGAGTCACATAGTGCTTTACAAAAGGAAAAATAAAATCATAAAATTACAGAAGTACTATACAGAAAGGTAAAACATAACAAACTCTAAAATCAATGTACAAAATTAACCAAAAGCCTGTCTGAAGAGATAAGTCTTAAGTTTTTAAATGCATCTGTTGACTCGGAGCAGCGCATTGTTAGCAAAATGTTCTGCTGTATTTGACTTGCTGCTGTTGTTGGTTGTTAATTTTTTGGTTGACACAATCTTTCCTATTTATGTTCTCATTAAATTAGGTTAGTAAATGACTTTTACCTGAAGCATGTTAAAAAATTACAAAATCTTTCGGGGGGGGGGTTGGCGCAACGTTTGTCACCTTTTTCATCCCTTCTGAGTTTGCAGGTATGCATATTATTATGACATTAGGGAGGGTACCAGCACTTATTTTTTTCCACTTAAAGCACTGTGTTGCGGTCTCCTGTTGTTAAAAGACCAGCGCAAATTCAAAAGCTGTGCATGGACGCGGTTTCACAAGACCTGTAGCAGCAACACACGTCACTTGAACGGACTAACCACATCATCCGAACGTGAACGAAGAAAACAGCTTGTAAACACCGATCAGCAGCTGCAACTTTTATCAGGTAATCCAAATCATTCCAGATCAATAACACAAATTGTAGGGGTTTTTAATTATCTCTGAATCATGTCTGAAATGTTGTTGATGTGCAGGCTTTACTGAACGCTGCTAAGACGTCTTCCATCACGTCAACACTTCAGCACTTTATGAAAAAACTCAGACTGATACAGTAGTGTCAGCATGTCCTGGAGCCCTGATGATGAGAGATGATGAGAGATTCAACCACCTCAACTGCTCAAAAAGAGGTATTGTTCTTTTACTATTACTGTACTATTACCTTTTTAATTTAAAATTATAATCTTATTAACTTTTTTTAACTTGTCTGGGCCTCTGGACATTCAAAAAACAAAACAAAACAATTGTAGAAACGTTTCATCTTTCATCAGAAAGACTTCCTCAGTCTGAGGTGCTGTATTCAGCTCAGTCTTATAAATATCACCCTCTCACTGTGGAAACTCTGGAACAACCTGCCCCCCAACATTAGACAGGCCTCCTCCCTTCACATGTTCAAATCCCTGCTAAAAAAATCATCTTTTCTCTATTATTTCAAACTGTGTGAGCTGACGTAGTGTATATATTTTTTTTACTGTGTTTTCATTTTAATATTGCTCTTATACATTTTTATTATACTTTTACCGCTGTTAATATCATAATTTTTACCATTGGTGTGTGATACTGTTCTGTACATTTTTAAACCTCTTTTGTGTTGTGTGTGTGAAGCACCTTGATAACAGTTTATCTGTTTTAACTGTGCTATATAAATAAAATAGACTTGACTTGACTCACAGTGGATCAACCAGTTTGTTGATGACAGCTGAAACCAGCTGCTCACATGAGCAAGGAGGACCATCAGCCTAACAATGGATCATTAGCACCCTGATGGTTGTTTGCTATCCACAGTATTCCTACGTCCCATGATGCTTTGCGCGAAATGTGCACACGACTTCCGGTTGACCGGAAACACCGTTTGTTTACATGCGAGTAATACAGTTGAAGACAGTCCAAACTTTGTTGTTTTAGTTCATTAAAAATGTGGGAACACCACTCGTTTTGTTAAAAGAGGAGGGACAAATAAAAAGAAATTACAGATGTTACCTGATCGCGCAGACATAATTTAAAAATAACGCGTTTGCTCCGGCCTCTCGGCTAAGGTTTATTAGCAGCTATCTCGGCTAAAGATACCAGTCGCGTCTGAGATCTATCGTTTTAAGACAGTAAATCTTCCAAAACTCTCATTAATAAACCCTCCCCGACTAAAAAGATGTTACCTGATCGCGCAGACATAATTTAAAAATACATAAATAGCGAACGCGTTTGCTCCGGCCTCTCGGCTAAGGTTTGTTAGCAGCTATCTCGGCTAAAGATACCGGTCGCGTCTGAGATCTATCGTTTTAAGACAGTAAATCTTCCAAAACTCTCATTAATAAACCCTCCCTGAATAAAAAGAAATTACAGATGTTACCTGATCGCGCAGACACAGCCATAGAGAAGGATGCAGGAACACTCTTTCTTTGTTTTGGGTCCGTGTTGAAAACACTGTTGTTTTAGCCAAAGATTTAGCTTGGTCCGGTTGTTGGTGCAGCCGCGAACAGCACAGCAGGTACCTGAACCCCGGTAGGACATTTCAGTAAACGTTCCGTTTAAACAAAAGCTGTGTTTGCTCCGATAAAATGAATGAAAATAACTTTCAAAAACACCCGCGATCCATACTCGCCTATGGAATAAAGGCACTTCCGGTGTCGGACAGGAAGTACAATGCACATTCGCTTCTACAGTGACACCCCCAAGAATACTGTGGATTCACAGAGGGCTGAGTGATACTAGCAACAACAGCATTGTAAGAGGGGGACAGTTGAACCCGGAGGCCTCCACCTCTGTTTAATGATGGACGGTTTCTTTTCACAAAGATGACCTCCTTTACTCCTCTCTCAAACCATCGTTCCTCTCTATCAAGGATGTGAACATCTTCATCCCTGAAAGAGTTGGCCTATACAAACGTATTGTTCACTTGAAACATTTTCAAAATAATCATTTTATAAGTCTTTTTTGTAAACATATTATTTGTTTAGTGAAGTAAAGACACTATTTTTTATATAAAGCAAGTATTTCTTTATTCATTCAACCTTCATTTATGATATTGAAATCAAGAAATACCTTATTTTTTATCAAAAGTATTTATGTTTAATAAAGTCAAGAAAGACCATTATGTTTTTTGAATATTTTTAATTGGTAATTATTTTATTAAAACATTTAAATTTTTTATGTATTGTGACAGAGGGTTCTTGTTAGCAGCTGCTGAAAGTAACTAATAAATTAACTTAGTAATCTAACTTAGTTACTTTCCAAATCAAGTAATCAGTAACTTAACTAAGTTACTTTTTCAATGTAACTATGCCATCACTGTGGGCCACTCTGCTCAAAATGCCCGGGCCGATTTTTTGTCCCAGTCCAGCCCTGGCTCTATATGAAAAGTGCCCTGAAATGTTAGATAACCCTTTAATGAAACTGGTCTGAATTGATCATAAGTCTTTGTAAAAAGGGGAGATTTGTGCAGTTATGACAATTTTTTAAACGTGATTTAGTGTCAGGAGTGATGAGGGGATTGTTCCTGTCAGTATGAAGGAACAGGTGAGCTGTTCTAACTGTGTGTGAACAAACAAGCATTAGTTCCAATATAAACACTTTCTAAACGACAGTAGTGACATTATATTGTTATCATTAAAAGTAAGATAATAAATACATAAAGCAATGAAAGGGAATATATGAAAATAATATGAAATAAGCCTGCATATTTTACCATTGAAAATATATTAATTGGTTAAGTCAAAATGTGTTTTCCATATCAAATGTACTAATGTACTGAGGAGCATCAAGTGTAGAACCACTAGACTGAGGAACAGCTTCTACCCTGAGGCTGTTAGACTCATGAATAAATAAAAATAAAAATAAACACTGCAAAATATCACATCATGCTGATGCTGATCTGTTTTCTTGTTGCTGTGTTCATCTGTGTTCATCTGTGACCATCTGCTCATACAAACTCATGTTCGTGCTGCTGTTTATTCCCACTATATTAGGCTTAGTGTATTACTAGTTGATGTTTTTCTTAGTTAGTTCTAGATGTTATTACTGTTTTTCTCTTTCATTTGTTGTTGGATGTAACTGGGACCTCGTGTACATAATCTCGTTTTCATCTCATGTACCACATGCGATGCAAATGACAATAAAGACTCTCTGACTCTGACTCTAAATCTTTACAGATAATTGTTCTGATGCAGGCTCAGTAAATGTAGTCCTCTGGACAGATTCTTCTTTGTATCAAAAAGACTTCTTCAGTCTGAGGAGCTGTGGCAAACTCATCGTTCCTCCTTGATGGAGAGGAACGATGGTTTGAGAGAGGAGTAAAGGAGGCCATCTTTGTGAAAAGAAACCGTCCGTCATTAAACAGAGGTGGAGGCCTCCATGTTCAACTGTCCACCTCTCACAATGCTGTTATTGCTAGTATCTTACTGTTCATATAAAATATTTGATAATGTTCTTATAGAAACAATTCTTGAATAATGTTCATAATGTGTTAATGCTACATGTTTGTCTCAGGCTACTTCTTGTTCTGCCATTAACTCATTATTGAATAGTTTATATATGTAGGTAAAACTAGATGTTGAACAACCCATTAAAATACACCAGAATGCAGGAAATGGCATCTATTTTATTCAAAATTTTCTGGGAGAGGACCCCCACTGGCAACCTAGCCGGGGGGGGGGCATTGGGGTTGCTCGCACAGGGCGCCAAATAGGCTAGGACCGCCTCTGCGTACGACCTATATTCAGGTGAGACCTATATATGGCTTCTTCCAATTCTTTAGCAATATTTGGACAATGCAACCTACAAGTATATTCAGGTGTGACCTATATTCCAGAAAATACGGTATATGAAAGTTTCATTTTTATCATTACTTTATGGAAAATAATGACCTTTATCACAAAATGCAAATTTTTTGAGAAGGACCTGTAGTCTCTGTAAGTAGGTCTTGGGGGAAAAGAATTATCGGTAGTATCGGTTATCGGCCAAAAATCCATATCGTGCATCCCTACTCATAAATATTAAAACCCTCACTGTTTTCCAGAAACTCTACTGGAGTTGTGTCTCCAAACAAAAAAACATTTCTGACACTTCCTTCAAAGCCTTTTGAAAAAGTACCAGAGGTGACAACTGAGATATTTCTGTATAATTCAAACCCTCCAAAGTACACCAGACCCCCGTGGTTCAAGGCTACATATCTCTCAAATGGGTCCACATCCTTTAAAAGGATTTCATTACCGTTGAGGAACACCTGAAGGATTGTGCCGTTTAGGCTTAAAGACACGTTGTGCCATTTGTTGCAGCAGAAAGATACATTTTCAAAAGTTACTGGAAGACAAAGTCTCTCTCCCAGATTAACTGCAATCTTCAGATGGTCTTTTTCAAGTCCAACTGCGAGGTAGTCGTCGTCCTCATGTTCGGCTTTTCCCACCCACATGATCAAACCGTTGCGGGAGCTTGTGCGGACATTAAAAGTGATTTGCGTGTACTTTAAGCTTCTTGTGTTGAATCTCTTGTCCCTGTATTTAATGTAGGAGTTTCCAACAAACCTGAAAGTGTCTGTAGACAGTTCTGAGTCGCAGTATGTCCCTGCCCATCCTATGGGGCATACACAGCTGTAGGAGGTGGCAGTAGATGGTATACATAAGGAACCATGTCTACAGATGTTGTTTATGCAGCTCACAGACTGATTACACACAGAACCAGTCCATAAGGATGGACATATACAAATAAACGAGTCCACCCCTGTAATTTTGCATTGACCTTTGTTTTGGCACACTTTATACCCACAAGGGGTCCCATCCCAGTCCCCTACGTTTGCTCCAGCAACAGCTCCCAGCTCCGTCAATTCAAGCTCTTGTCCATTGATTACAAGTTCTCTCAGTCCACCCGTGAAGCTCATGGGCTCCCTTTCAGTTGCGTCTGGGGAGACGAAGCTCAGTGTGGACACACCTCCGACAAAGATATCCGTGGTGACATCAAGAGTAGACATACCCTCAGTCACATTCTCTCTGATCTCCTCCTCGTCCAGACAAATGAAGCCTTGGTGACCAACTCGTCCTGCCCTTACTGTGTGCCAAATCCTGCTGTGCAAGTCCACCGTTTTAGCTGACTGCAGGATGCTGATGCCGTCACCTAAATTGTATCTCAACTGGACAAACCCCAGTGACAAGGAGAGGCAGAAGAAATCCCCTAGGAAAATTAAACAAAAAAAAATTAGAAAACGATATCTTGATCGGAAATAGGCCAATTCAATATTTTTGTCAACTAAAATGGATTAAAAATGTACAGCTGTAAAATGTGCAGTTAGGAATTTTTACTGTCATATTTGTTCTTTTAATTGGAGCTAAATACTTGTTCATGCGCAGCCTGAGGCCTCTTAAGTTAAAATGCCTCTGGTTTATTTGCAAGCAGTTTAAATTATCTTATTTTCTAAGGCTCCCTGATCGTGTGGACTGATATTCCTTACAATTAAATGGACTGCACTTATATAGCACTTTTCTATCTTATCAAGATGCTCAAAGCGCTTTACAATACAATCTGTGTCATTATTTACCCATTCATACATCACTCGATATCTATAATCAGTGCTTCATCACATTCATACACCGACGATGGGGCACACATCTCTAACCACTCAGCCACAGCCGCCCCAATTAAGCATGGTTCCTGTTGACTAATGGTGTAAAGAAGAGACCTGCTACTTATAACTTCCATATCACACATATATGCCAATACATTCAAAATTCTCAAGAAAAAATAAATTTATGTTACCTAATCTGCTGCCATCAGTGCATAGTATGACACTAATGCATCATAGATATCCTTATAGACTAAAAAACTAGAAGAACTATTTTTTCCTATTCAGTTTTGCAGCAGGAAATGTTCTCAAATCAACATTTAAGCATATACAGGTAGTCCTCGACTTACGATGGTCTCGAGTTACGACGTTTCGTGGTTACAACAACACGCATCTCCATTTAAAAAAAATATAGATTTTGAAAAATTTATTTTGAAAAGCCGAGTTCCAGTTTTACTTCCGGTTTGACGGCAGAAACATCGGAGCTTGACGGAAGCAGTGGAAAAATACAGGGGCAGACCTTAGTAAACTCTGGACCTAGGTTGACGGCGGTTTCACGTCGGAATACAGCAGATGGACCAAGCTGGTCCAACTGATTTGGACAGACCGTGTCCGATCAGAGGTTGCTTCCGTCGGACACGTGAGCTAGAACGCTCAGTGAACTCTCTGGAAGTTTCAGAGCTCCAGACAGCAGGAGGCTGGGTTTGGATGGAGCGAGTCCGATCAGAGGTTGCTGCAGTCGGATACATGAGCTGGGAGCTGAACGGCGGTTTTACGTCGTAAACGCAATAGAGAATACGCAGGATGGACGGATGGATGGAAGAAAACGGCCTCACCAGCTTCCCAGTAAGAAATTAACTATTTTTTTCCTTCATTATGGCTCCCAAATGCATGTGTATTTTGATAATTATATAGGGTACTGTGTTAGGATAGGCTAATGCCGGGTTCCCACTGAACGCGTATTGAGCAGCAAAAACGCTCTCAACGCGTGGTGTTGGCTGCTTGTCAACAGATGTCTGTTCACACCGAAGACGCACAGTGGGAGCAGCGTCTTGGTCCTTTTCCGGTCGGGTTTGTTTTGTTTTTTGTTCACCGGGCAGATAAAACCAGCTGTTCGTGAGCCTCGTTACTACTTGAGTGGGTTTTCTACAAGCCGAACTGCAGCTCCGAAAGTCTTTGTTGAGCTTAAAACGTTTTTTTTTTTATGTTTGGGGTGATCGTACGCTCGAGCGGACAGCGGCAACTGTAAAAATGCCAAGTTTCTTACCGGAGGCTGGTTTCTTCATGGAGGCTCGTTGGGCTAAGTTTAAAAAGTCCAAAAAAAGTCCTGTCGTTGTTGCGTCATCACATAGCAGAGTCTCTCCCGATTGGTTGCTGCGACGCGGCGAGCAGCCAAAGTTCGATTTTTTGAACTCCGGCAACGGCTGCTTTGGACGCTCCGTGTGCGCGGAAAAGAACTGCTGCGCCCTGCCGCGCCACTCAAACTGCTCAAAACGTGCCGCGTCACGCTTCGCCACTCCTCACCGCTCCTCCACATAGACTTTGCATGTAAACTGGCTGCTTCCGCTGCTCGAAACGCATTTGGTGAGTAGTGCTTGGTAAAATACAGTACTGTACGTATATGGTTCAGTATGTACGTATGTTCTGACTTGTGTCGAAATTTGGGTTACGCCGCCGCGTAGGAACGGAACTCCGTCGTAAGTCGAGGACTACCTGTATTATAAAGCCTCTCTAACATATATATTTATGTTCAAAAGAAAAAGTGCTTTTTTGACTTTAAGGTAGTTGTAGCTGAGTGGTTATAGCGGTCATCCTCCAATGCGAGAGGTTCGACTCCACAAACAGTCACATGCCGAAATATCCCTGGGCAAGACACCAAATCCCTCACTACCTCCAATGTGTGTCCCATCGGTGTATGAATGAGATCTAAAGCACTGATTATTCTTTGTATAGATCTAGTAGAGTGCCTTATGAATGGGTGAATGAGGGCACAGATTTCATTGTAATGCACTTTGAGTATCTTGATAAGATAGAAAGGCGAAGTACAGTCCATTTACAGTACTTTGATCGTTCAGTCAAGTACATGTTTAATATGTGTATTTTGTTGACAGAAAACATTCTAATAAAGCAGAATTGAATATGAAAATAGTCCTCACCAGCTCTGGCACTGAGATGCTGTGCAGTGTAGACAAGGATGCCATCGGGTGATAAAGGCTGGAACTGCAGCTCCACCACAGTCCTGTGTCTCACACTCATGGGAGGGAAAGACATCCACGAAGACTGTCTAGTGCTGAAGAACGGATCGCTGATGCTCACAGCTAAACAAATAAAACAATGCAGCATTTAAATGATTGTTAACTGAGGGTGCTGTCTTTTTAAATGTAGAGAGAACATCTCTATAACGGATAACGTTAGGGTTGACAGGTGCAACCTTTCTGGCAGTGGAGCCCCGCTGTCCCCAGAGGACACTGGCAGGTATATCCATTTGGCAGAGGGATGCAGGTGGAGCCGAGGGCACACAGAGGAGGGGGGTTGTGCTCGGCATCACACACAGACACGGTCTCAGTGCAGAGGGCTCCTTTCCATCCAAGAGAGCATTGGCAGCTGTAGAGGGGAACAATGGAACACAGTGTAAAGCCTGTAAGTGCTCGTTTCCTTTAGCCACGCTGCAAAGAACATGTAAAGTCACAATTGCAGCATGGAGAAAAACAAATGTAGTTTATTTTAATTTCTGTAGTATTTAAAGAGAAAATCATGATGTTTAATTTACTATACAGATGAGCCGGAGTCCACACACGTCCCTCCGTTCCTGCAGTGAATCTGAACACAGGGAGTGACTCCACACTGACCCACACTGCGCCCGAAGGCTGGACGACCCGCGGGCTGCCCCAGAGCCTGAAACCTTCTGTCTCTTCTAGTCCGAAACTGCACGTCAAAAATGCACCCTGTGACACAAATACAGATGTCAGAGAAACCTACTATAAATTCTTGAAAAGAAAAAAATAATACAAGACAGAAAATGCAATCTGTGTACTGTCCACGTTTTAGCCGACATGAAAAATACTAAAAAGAAGACTTTCATAAACATCTTGGAGAACCAGCTACAGATCTCCTGTGGATGTACGGTGACTTAAACATTTCTGTCTCTGCTTGTTGTCTCAAATGCTCATGAAGCTGAGATCAGAAGTGTGTGCAGGAACATTTTCAGGGCTCCTCGTTCTTTACACTGAACATAGTTGTTATCATTGGCTCCATGTTTGGCCTTGTTGTCCTACTGCAGAGAATGTTGGGGCCAAACAGTTGTCTCCCTGATGGATAAGTATTTATTTATATATCTCAGCAGAGTTTGTTGTGACCAATACATCTACAAAGTACATGTAACTATGGTAGCATAACTGCAGCCATAAACTAGCAAAAAGCCTCCACCATGAAGACAAAGTTGCATCTCTGCCTTCAGTCAAACATTTCAGATTTTTACTCGTCGTGGAGCGCTCTCTGTCATTTTTCTGCATCTCAGTTGCAAATCTGGGTTTCTTGACCTTGTTTCCACATCTGGAATATGTTTTTCCTTCTTTCCCCATCCATCCATCCATCCATCCCCATCCATCCTTCCTTCCCCATCCACACATCCTTCCCCATCCACCCATCCTTCATTCTTTCCTTCCCCATCCATCCATCCTTCCTTCCTTCCCCATCCATCCATCCATCCTTCCTTCCTTCCCCATCCATCCATCCATCATCCATCCTTCCCCATCATCCATCCATCCATCCATCCATCTCCATCCATCCATCCATCCATCCATCCTTCCTTCCTTCCTCATCCTTCCTTCCTTCCTTCCTCATCCTTCCTTCCTTCCTTCCCCATCCTTCCTTCATTCCTTCCCCATCCTTCCTTCATTCCCTCACCATCCATCCATCCATCCATCCATCCATCCATCCATCC
>JBBPBX010065288.1:7520-19995 GCA_038048925.1 Garcialebias charrua | reverse complement strand
GATGTGGGACATGACCAGTTTCTCAAAACATTTAGCGACTATCGGGGTGAGGGCCACCGGTCTATAGTCATTCAGACCAGTCACTGTGGAGCTCTTTGGGACTGGGATGATGGTCGCGGTCTTCAGGCAGGTGAGAAAACCCTTGGATTATGGATAATTCTTGCTCTTTTTTGTAGTTTTCAGAGTTTATTGTTGTTCGCACCACATGTGGTGGAACTAAATTATGTACACATGGTCCCAGTCACATCCAGCAATAAAATGTAAAAAAAAAACTGTAATAAGAACCAAGATATGAACTAAGAAAAATGATAACTAAAAATGACACTGAGCATAGACTTTATAATATAATAATAACAATAATAATAATCATTTCATTTAAAAGTGCCTTTCAGGACACCCAAGGACACTTAACAAACCAATACAGTGCAAACATTATCAGTGACAAATTGAAATATAAAATACATAAATCAATCAATGAATCAGCTTTATTTATATAGCACATTTTAAAAACTGCAGGGTTAGCCAAAGTGCTGTACAGTAAAACAAAAGATAGCTAACTAAAACGATTAAAAAACAAAACAAAAGCAGCATACAAAAATAAAAATACATATACCAGTCTCACTGCAGGTGGGTTAAAATGCCATAAAAGAACAAGATCACGTGTTAAAAGCCAAGGTATAAAAGTGTGTTTTTAAAAGGGATTTAAAAACAGGAAGAGAGGAGGCCTGTCTGACACTCAGTGGCAAATAGGCTATATGCCACGGGTAGTGGTGACGTACTTCCGTTAAAATGCAACTCCGACACTTCACTTCCGGCTCTCATCTACTGCTGGTGTTGTTAGCGGTAGCTTCTAGAACTAGACCATGTAAAAGACACAAAAGGTAAATTATCTGCGAGCTACTGGTACAACAAGAGAGATTTGTTGTGTGCCGTTGTGTCCAGTGAATAGCAGGTACAATAGAGCGCTTAGTTTTTTATATTTTAATGCCAGAGTTCGTGGCTAACCGAGTTAGCCTTAAAGCTAACACTCGGTTGTAGCTGGCGTTTTAAACCTCAGAATATTCAAGAGCCAGCATCAAACAGTGGTTAAAAATGAGCTGTACCTGCATTGTTCCAGTGGAATAATTCTCCCTTCCACTTCCATGACCGGGGCTTTGGGAGAGAAGCAGCAGAGAGGACAGCGAGGAGGAGGAGAACACAACAACAGCTGCAGCTCAGTAAGAAACATGAATATCACTCGACTCCACACCCTGCACTTGTAGATTTAATGTTGGAGTCATGATGAGTGATTTAATAAAAGTTTGTAACTACATACTTTTAAAATAATATTCAGATTTTAACATATGTTTTCTAATCTGTAAATATGTTTGTAAACTCTTTTTTTTAACCAAAATATTTTTATTGAGATTTTCCACAAAGAAAGAAAAAGAGAAAAAAAAAAAATAGTAAATATACATATACAGACATTTAAAAAAATAAAAATAGCTTCTCAAATTTCAACCAGAGTAGATATAATTATACAGTACACGTCTATTGAACATGGCACACCGCAGGGTCCAAAAAGAAAAATCAAAACTCAAACAAACCTTCTGATATATCTAAGTCCTTAATAAAATTAATGAAAGGACCCCAAATTTCCTCATACAGATACTGTTTGGATTTCCTAATATATGTTATTCTTTCTAACGGCAAATTGGACGCCATCTGCTTTAACCACTGTGTGGCACTAGGTCTACTGACATTTTTCCATGCCAAAGCTATACATTTTTTTGCAGATAATGAGCTTATATCTATGAAAGTACATTCCGATTTACTAAAGTTATGCTTCTCGGGGTATAAAGCTAACAGGAACAATTTAGGATCTAATGGGATTTGCTTTAAAATTATTTTTTCAATTATGTCTTTCACCTCTGTCCAAAATGCATTAATTTGTCTACATTCCCACATGCAATGAATTAAAGTCCCTTTTAAATTACATTTTACGCAAAGATCTGGGATGTTATTATTGTATTTATTTAACTGCACAGGCGTAATATAAACACGCATTAGCCATTTAAATTGTAGAATTCTGAGACGGCTGTTTATGGACATTGTGTGGGTTTTGATACAAGCCTTTTCCCAATCCTGTTCACTGATATTTAATGATAGGTCCATATTCCATTTTATAAGTTTATTATTTGAGTTCTCTGGAGAATTAGAAATCATCACATTATAAAAGTCTGAAATAATGCCCTTTCTTGATTTGTTCCGGATCATTAATTTTTCAAGCATTGTAAGGGGGGGCTTGTTAAGGTTACTGTAATTTGTTTTGACAAAGCTTCTTAATTGAAGAAATTTAAAATAATGCTTTTTATCTAATTTAAACTTGGTCTGTAACTCTCCAAATGACAAAAATGTATCTGAGTTTGATGGGTAAAGATCACCAATACTTTTTAAACCTTGCAATGCCCAAAGCTTAAATGTTCCATCTGCCCTACCTGGAGCAAACAGCTGATTACCCCATATTGGGGTAAATTGGGACATGCTGTTTGGCTCTGCTAGATATTTTTTAACGTCCTGCCAAATTCTAATCATATTTTTCAAAATAGGGTTTGTTGTATATTTCTGTAGCGTCTTTAGAGTATCTGAGTATAGGAATAATGGAAGTGCTAAATTTAAATTATAAGACTCCATTTCTACCCATCTTTATCTGCAAAATAGAACATAATAGTCCTTAATTGTGTTGCCCAATAGTAAAACTTAAAATTTGGGCACTTTAACCCCCCTCTGTCAAATGGTAAATAAAGCAAAGAAAGGCGTATCCTAGATTTTCCTTTGTTCCACAAAAAACCCAAAATGTTTTTTTTAACCAAATGAATAATTCAGAAGGAGGCGGGAGGGGAATGCTTTGAAAGAGGTATAATAGCTTTGGTAGTATACTCATTTTCAGAACATTAACTCTTCCCAATATGGATATAGGTAGGTTGGTCCAGTTGTCAAATGAGGCAGCTATTGTTCGTAATTAGATTTGACAACCTGTTGTAGTTCCGGGAAGATCTGAATACCCAGATATTCAAAATGATCCACTACTTTAAATTGTTTAACCTCACTGATGGGATTAGTTCTTTCACTCTCATTTAACACCAGGATAGAAGATTTTGTATAATTTACTCTGTAACCTCTCCCAAATTCCTGGATCACTTCCATCACTGCCGGAATTGACTTTTTCAGATCTGTTAGAAATAAAATTACATCATCTGCAAATAAAGAGATTCTGTGTTCTGTGGGACCCACTGTGATCCCAGGGATCTGTGAATGTAAACGTATAGCTGCTGCCAGTGGTTCAATTGCCAAAGTGAATAACAAGGGAGAAAGAGGGCATCCCTGGCGACAACCTTTCCTGATTTGAATCGCCTTTGAAAATATTTTGTTTGACATTATCTCTGCAGTTGGATTATTATATAATATTTTAACCCATTTAATGAAGTTACCTCCACAACCAAACCTTTCTAATATACTAAAAAGATAGGGCCATTCGACCCTATCAAAAGCCTTTTCGGCGTCCAAAGAGAGAAGAGCTGTATCTTTAGTATTCTTTTTGGGCCAAATAATATTCAGGACCCTTCTAATATTGTGATATCCTTGCCTCCCAACTACAAACCCATTTTGATCCTTATTTATTATGTCTGGTAGGATTCTTTGCAACCTTTTTGCCAATAATTTACAGATAATTTTGAGGTCTGAGTTAAGTAGACTAATAGGTCTCAGGTTTTCACACTTATTATGAGGTTTACCTGGTTTTGGCAGCAGAATGATTAACGCCTGGTTCAAGGAGAGAGATAGGCTGCCATTTTTAAATGACTCCATAAACATATCCAGAAGAGGTGACAACAATTTATCCTTAAATTTTTTATATAGGTCAATGGGGATACCATCAGGTCCTGCTTGCTTACCGGATTTCATTCCATTAATGGCCTGTGCTAGTTCCTCTTTATTTATTTCTATATTTAAGTCAGCTCTACTGTCATCTGCAATGACAGGAATATGTATCCCATTCAAAAACTTATCAAATTCTATTTGGTCTAAATTTCCTTGAGTATCATATAATTTCTGATAATAATCTTTAAAGGCATTATTGATATCCCTTGGGTCTATTAAAGTTTTATCTTGTATTATAATTGATGTGATCGAGGTTGTTGCTTCAAGTTTTTTAATTTGCCAAGCTAGAAGTTTTCCAGCTTTATCCCCCTGCTCGTAAAAGTTTTGTTTTAATCTTAAGAGACTGGATGCAGCTCTGAAACTAGACTGTTTATCATATTCTGCTCTTAAGAGCAACAGTTGTTTTTTCAGCTCAGTATCATTTGTTTGAAAAACCCTCTCCTGAATGTCCTTTATTTTGTTTTCTAGATGTTGCCTTTTAGTCTTGGCTTCCTTGGACTTTTTGCCTGTAAAGCTAATAATATGTCCTCTAATAAATGCTTTAAAGGCATCCCATCTGATGCAAGCTGTTGTCTGATTTGTGTTCAACTGAAAGAACTCATCAATTTGTAGCCCAATATATTTAACAAAATCTTCATCCTGCAGCCATTTATGCTGAAAACGCCATCTAGGGGGGTCCCTGGTTAAATTCTCATCACGGTAGCTAAGACAGCACGGGGCATGGTCTGAGATCACAATGCTGTCATACTTACAGTTTTGAATTTTAGATAATAATTCTGACGAAATTAAAAAATAATCTATTCGCGAGTATGTCTGAAATGTTGATGAATAGCATGAGTATGCTCTAGTTTGATGATGGAGTTCCCTAAAGATGTCAACCAGTTTAAGAACTTTCATAAACATATGTATAGTTGTTCTGCAGTTATTATGTGTTAAATCTGATCCTGTGGATCTATCTATTTCTGGAATAAGTGTGCAATTAAAATCCCCTGCGATCACAAACTGCCCTTGCATCGATGAAAGTGAAAGGAACAAATCCTGAAAGAACCCTGAGTCATTTGTGTTAGGACCGTAAACATTAACCAGGTTAAGTTTTTCTGATAGTAAAGAGCCCTGAACTATTAAATATCTACCTTTCTTATCCTTGATAACATTGTTTACAAGAAATGGGACAGATTCATGAATAAGAGTCATAACTCCTCTTGCTCGAGAAGAAAATGCTGAAGTGAATACACCACCGCGCCACCTCCTCCTGACCCGCCCCTCGTCTTCTTCCATAAGATGTGTCTCCTGTAGAAATACTATTTTGGAATCCAAATCATGTAACTTATTAATGACTTGTTTAACCTTCTTTAAACGTTGTAAACCCCTGCAGTTCCATGTGACCATTTTAAGATTTAAAGCTTGTGACATGTAAGACTTATTGGATTACCAAAAAATATATATATAATACAAAAAATAAAAATTACTCCGTAAGAGCATGAACAGCTGAGAAGCTTAAACAACAAATCAAAATACACAACATATCCCCTAAACCTAAACTCCCACCCCAAGTCCCTCCTCCGAGGATCTCCCTCCCCCCTCAGTATACCTCCTGTTAACGCGTGTGACCGACCCTCACACAGTGAGGAGCAGTCTGACCACTCCATAAACTTTTCTTTCCACATCGGTGCTGTTCACTATACTACATGCATATAACTGTTATTTAACCTTCCACATTACTTGTGTGTTCACAGGTTTGAACCTATTAATGTGCACATCAACATGGTGTGTGCTCACTCCCTCTTTCCATGCCTAAATAAAACTATATATGCTTAATAGTCCACTGCTGTTTCAATAACAATAAAACATAACAATAAAGGCGCCCTAAAATGCATAATAGTCTACTGCTTTTTCTAGAAGAATAAAACATAACAATAAGGGCACCATAAATAGGCACATTAGTCCACTGCTATTTCAATAACAATAAAACATAACAATTTTTTGCCCTAAATAGGCTTATTAGTCCACTGCTATTTTCATAACGATAAAACATAACAAAATAATAATAATAATTGCCCTAAATAGGCTTATTAGTCCACTGCTATTTTCATAACAATAAAACATAACAACAACAACAAAAAATTGCCCTAAATAGGCTTATTAGTCCACTGCTATTTTCATAACAATAAAACGTAACAAAAAATAATAATAATTGCCCTAAATAGGCTTATTAGTCCACTGCTATTTCAATAACAATAAAACTTAACAATTTTTTTTTGCCCTAAATAGGCTTATTAGTTCACTGCTATTTTCTTAACTATAATACATAACAATAAATAAATAAATTTGCCCTAAATAGGCTTATTAGTCCACTGCTATATCAATAACAATAAAACATAACAAAAAAAGGCGCCATCAAAATTTTACACAGTTTCATATTGATTTATGAAACTATATGGGCGTTTGGCCCACTGTTTCCTCCTCGTCAGTTTTCTTCTTCTGGATCTTCTTCAGGAACTCACGTGCAGCCGCTGCTGTTTTAAACACATGAGTCCGGTCCTCATAAGTCACCAGCAGCTTGGCTGGGTGAGCCACCCCATGGCGCAGTCCCAGTTTGCGCAGCTCCATGCGTATCAGGTCGAACTGTTTCCGAAGCTGGAGCAAACCAGCCGCGACATCTGGGTAAAACCGCACTTGTTGATCCTGGTACCGGATGTCAGTTTTAGCCCTTGATGCTACAGCAACAAGCTGTTTATCCTTGTAGCTGAGGAATGTCATTATTAATGTGCGAGGCGCTGCGGTGCTGTCCCTCCTGGGTCCGATTCGATGCGCTCGTTCCACCACCACCGCTCCAACACCGAGGGTCTCCGGCAGCCACTTCTCCAGGAACTCACACGGGTTCTGTCCTTCAGCTCCTTCCGGTAGGTTGACCAGCCTCAAGTTATTTTGTCTAGATCTTGCCTCCAAATTCAGAACTTTATCTTCCAAATCCTTTTTCTTGGACTCTAATGTTTCCACTTTAGCTTGCATGTTTTTTATCTCGGTCTCTGCATCTGAAATGCGTGCTTCTGTTTCTGCGACTCGCTGAGTACAGTCACTTATTTCTTTCCTCATGCTGTCGATAGAGCCCAAGACTTCATCAAATCTGGAGGAGAACTCCTTCTGCATTGAGCTAACAACAGACAGTATATCTTCCACCTTGCTGCTTTGAGACTTCGAGGTCTCCTCTCTGTCTGTGGCAGCCATCGGAGCTGAACTTGAGCTAACATTAGCATTAGCTTTCTGCATTTCCCCTCGAAGATTATAGTCCGTTAGCTTCTTTTGTTTCTCTTTTCCACAATCTTCTTGAGCCGCTTTTGCTGGTTTAGGCATTATTCCGACCTCCTGTGTTCACTGGCCGTTTAGTACGTTTTGAAAGGAAGGGTTTTTAGAGATATATTTGGCAGGAACAGCAGAGCGATGAAAGACACGTCTACTCACATGGCCGCCTTAACCGGAAGTCCTATCTGCAAGCTACTGGTACAACAAGAGAGATTTGTTGTGTGCCGTTGTGTCCAGTGAATAGCAGGGACAATAGAGCGCTTAGTTTTTTATATTTTAATGCCAGAGTTCGTGGCTAACCGAGTTAGCCTTAAAGCTAACACTCGGTTGTAGCTGGCGTTTTAAACCTCAGAATATTCAAGAGCCAGCATCAAACAGTGGTTAAAAAGGAGCTGTACCTGCATTGTTCCAGTGGAATAATTCTCCCTTCCACTTCCATGACCGGGGCTTTGGGAGAAGCAGCAGAGAGGACAGCGAGGAGGAGGAGAACACAACAACAGCTGCAGCTCAGTAAGAAACACGATTATCACTCGACTCCACACCCTGCACTTGTAGATTTAATGTTGGAGTCATGATGAGTGATTTAATAAAAGTTTGTAACTACATACTTTTAAAATAATATTCAGATTTTAACATATGTTTTCTAATCTGTAAATATGTTTGTAAACTCTTAGTAACTTCAGGGCTGTTACACCTCTGAAATATTCTCTGCTGTTTCCTTTAATATGAAACCAGAACTGTTTCACTCCAATTAAACATTTAATTTCCTGAGATGTAATTATTTATTTTAAAGCATAACTCTCATAAAGAGTTCTCTGTTTGGTTTTTTACTTGTAGGTAAATATGAACACTTGTTTTTTTTTCAGGTTTGCATCATCTGACCTCCTGATGTGTTCCTGCTGGCCCATGACTGCTCTGCTCTGCCATTCATGGTCGGTGTTCACCAAGAACTGAGAGGAACTCCCCATCAAGTTCAACTTGTGTTTATTTGTCTTATACAGGTTAACACAGAGTTAACAGTACAATGAAGTGCTCAGGATGAGAAGAGCAGATTTGACTTGCTAAAAATCAAAGAACAAACTACTGTATACTAAAAGCATGCACAGTGAAAAAGTAATTATAATATTCACAAAGTCCTGAAGAGAGACGGATATAACGATGCAGCAGGATGAATTTGAATTAACTACTGCAAGTATTTCAAGCTAGTAATATAAGCTAACATGCACATAAAGTTTTAAATATATATATATATATATATATATATATATATATATATATATATATATAAATATATACACATATATATGTATGCACATAATCAACATTACACAGGTTGTGTGACAGGTTATTGCACAAGTAGTGACATTGAGATTTAATTATTAGTTATTACCAGTTGTTCAGTGTTATTTATTGATTATTTAACCACACCACCCCGTCAACTCATACCCTGCAGCCCGTTGAGTTCTTCCTGTTCTTAAATGACCTTGGATCAAAGCAACGGGACCTTGCTGACCCGTACGGTGTCCATCAGTCCACGGTCAGACGGATTTTCACAGCAACTTTGTATTGACAGTACTCGGCTCTACCTGAAGAGCAGATACATAAAAATCTACCTGCAGACTTCAAGGACTACCCTGACACTACAGTCACACTACTTACTACTTGTAAGAAAATAAAATGTTCAAAACATTCTGACTTTTGTCTTCATTGATGTATTATCACCCAAAAAAAATGTGTACTGTATTTTGGTTTAAGACAGGCTTAGAGTCGTTTTAGCCATTTTATTAAAAAGAAATTTGATGATAATGTTACATTACTGTACAAAACGTATGAGTCAAGCTAAATGAGGCACAATATTTAAACACTGTTTAAATTATATTATTATTATTACATCTTCTGACTAACTCCCAGCTTCCTCGACTGCTTTTGGAGATTTAAAAACATGTAATCAGTCAGATTACAGTGCCTCAGTGGAACAACTTGTTTGTATTTGGATCCAATCTCAGCTCCTCACTGCTTCCCTCATGTTTGAGCTGTAGCGGTGGTGTCTTCCCACGTCTCACAAACATCTAGGCTGGACCAGGGGTTCCCTCATCATCACCAACACCTGCCGTGTCCTGTGCAGTGAAAGAAAACATCTCTTATTAAGGCCTGCTACAAACAGTGATTTAACAGGTTTGACTTCAGCTCAACTTTTGTACACAAACTTGAATTAAAATAACTTTTGTTTCTAAATCTGCTCTAAATCTCCTGCCTCCTTGTTTGAAACTGAACTGTCAGGTGGCTTTGACTCAAACAGTGGGGCTTCTGGCTCTCTTCCTCATGGACTGTAAACACTCAGCCCTAACTGACTTCTCCTGCCTCCTTGTTTGAAACTAACATTTGTGTTAATAAGAAAACATTGTACAGACAAAACACGTTTACTCAACAGATTAGCAAGGCTAACTATGTTAGCTGTGTTAGCCTACATGAGGCAGTTTGGTGAACTGAAAACAAATACCGACTTACCTTCATATTTATTTATGTAGTTGGACACAAAGCTTAAATCCTTTATCCTTCTTAGATGTGGGCGCTTTAGAGAAGGTCTGAATTATTCTGTAGACATTATTAACAGTGACTGTCGGCAAGTCCTGCAGAGATCTCGTGAAGAACGCCATCGCTAACACCGTGTTGACTGCAAACCGGAAGTGCGCCGCATGTGTAATGAATGCGGAAGTGCTGGAACGGAAGTCCGTGGCATATAGCCTATTGTTCCACAACCTGGGAGCAGCGACAGAAAATGCTCTGTCACCTCTGACCTTCAGCCTTTAGGCACTGTCAGCAGCAACTGATCAGCTGATCTTAGAGATCGAGGAGGGCAGTAGGGCTGAAGCAGCTCAGACAGATATGGTGGGGCAAGGTTGTTCAGGCATTTAAAAACAAATAGCAAAAGTTTAAAATGAATTCTGTAGTGCACAGGGAGCCAGTGAAGGGACGCCAGGATGGGAGTGATATGCTCACGCCTACGGGTCTGGGTTAAGAGGCGAGCAGCAGAGTTCTGCACGAGCTGCAGACGGGCGAGAGAGGTCTGGCTGATGCCTACATACAGTGCATTACAGTAATCAAGACGAGATGTAATAAAAGCGTGGATTAATTTCTCCAAGTCAGGTCTTGATAAGATTGGTTTTACTTTTGCTATTTGGCGAAGCTGATAAAAACTTTTCTGAACAACACTGCTGATCTGTTTATCAAATTTAAAATCAGACTCAAACTTCACCCCCAGATTGGTGACAGAGTCCCTGAGATAACATGACAGTGAGCCAAGGTCTATGCTGGAAGAAGGACAGCAACTCGGTCTAAAAATCAAGATTTCAGTCTTGTTCTCGTTGAGACTAAGGAAGTTTAGAGAAAACCATGCCTTAACATCATTAAGGCAGGGTGTGAGTTGCTGGAGTGTATTGTTTTGTGCCAGGGGAAGGTAGATCTGGCAATCATCAGCATAGAAATGAAAAGAAATGCCATGTTTCCTAAAAATTGAGCCAAGTGGGAGTAAATAAAGAGCAAATAAAAGAGGGCCAAGGATGGAGCCCTGGGGTACGCCATGTGGAAGAGGAGCAGTGGAAGATATGAAATTGTCCATTTTTACACAAAAACTCCTATTGGTTAAATAGGACCTAAACCAATTGAGAGCACACCCCTGATGCCCACACAGTGCTCAAGACGAGAGATTAAAACCCTGTGGTCAACAGTGTCAAATGCAGCAGACAAGTCTAAAAGCAATAAAACATCAAACTTTCCAGAATCTGTTAAAAGAAAAATGTCATTTGAAACCCTCAGAAGTGCACTCTCTGTACTGTGGCGGGCTTTAAACCCAGACTGAAAAGACTCAGTGATACCATCTAAACATGGTACCAGCTGGTTGTAAACAACCTTCTCTAGTTTAGAAATAAAAGGAAGATTAGAGATGGCCTGAAGTTGGAGCAGAGAGAGGGGTCAAGGCCTGTTTTTTTAAGTAGAGGGCGTACAAATGCATGTTTAAAAACTTCAGGTACTACCAGAGGAAAGACTGGAGTTAATAATCTGGAGTACACTTGGTCCTATTGTATAAAATACCTCCTTAAACAAACGAGGTGGGATGGAGTCTGCGGGGGAACCAGAGGGCCTCATATGACCAACTGTGTCCTCTAGGAAAGAGAAGGACACAGGCTCAAACTGATCAAAGACAGATGAGCAGTGTAGAGGAATGGAGGGGTCATATGAAGGCTGAGAAATAAGAGCTCTGGTTGACACAATCTTATCAGTGAAGAAGTGAAGGAAACTTTCACAGACTTCACTGGAGGCGTCAAAACCAACAGATTTAGGAGCGTTGAGAACAATGTCTATAGTTTTGAACAGAACTCTGGGATTGTTACAGTTAGAAGAGATTACACCTGAGAGACAGGGCCGGCCCAAGCCTCCATGGGGCCCTTAGCGAAATTTGGTTTGGGGCCCTCTATTTCTGCTAATAATGTGGATTAGAGCAATCAACAGTCAGATGATCAGATCATTCACTAACATAAACCCATTGCAACTCTGACAGCCCTGGTTACATTATCCTATGTGTATTTTGGTACTAAAAGTAACTAAAGAGAAAAAAAAACCACCAGTATACAATGTATTTTATTGCAAAAATGTCATCTGGTTTATTAACTTTGGTTCAAAATAACTGAAACAATTAATAAAATAAATAATGTTCAAAATAATTTGGAACGCAAGATCAACAACAGATAACATAACTTAGATGCAAAAAAAATAATTAAATTGCGCAAAAACAGACAAAAGAAAATAAAATATCAAGGAAATACTTAAATAATTTAAATGAACCATGAAACCACGTAAAATGGATTAAATAAAATTTAATCCATTTATTCAACTTTAAATGAAATTTAAAGTTGAATAATTAGTTCTTAAAACGATGTAAATGTATGTAACAATTTGCAAAAGCTGATTTTAAAAGATTAAATAGAATAACATGGAAATCATTACAAAAAAAAAAATAATAATCTGTTGCACTTAGGGGGCCCCCTAATGGCCCCGGGGCCCTAAGCAGCCGCTTTGTTTGCTTATGCCTTGGGCCGGCCCTGCTGAGAGATATTTGTTCTTCTCAGCTTTTACAATTTCTTGATAATGTAACAGGCTCTCTTTGAAAATATAAAAAGAAACACGCAGCTGCTTGTTATTTTTCCACCTGCGCTCTGCTTTCCTGCACTCGCGCCTGGCCGCGCGCGTGACGTCA
>JBBPBX010065287.1:4237-19995 GCA_038048925.1 Garcialebias charrua | reverse complement strand
CTGCACCGCCGACACCCCCCCACTGCTTCAAACGACATAGTAAGATGTTATGGTCCACGGTGTCAAAAGCAGATGATAAATCCAAAAGCAGGAGGACAACACTGTCACCAGAGTCCGTTGCTAAAAATATGTCGTTAAAAACCTTTAAAAGAGCAGATTCTGTACTGTGCAGAGCTTTAAAACCAGACTGTAAAACCTCGAGAATGTTCTGTTCTTCCAAATATGCTGATAGTTGGTTGTACACAACCTTCTCGAGCATTTTTGAAAGAAATGGCAGTTTGGAGATGGGCCTGTAGTTAGCAAGAACAGAGGGGTCAAGAGTGGGTTTCTTAATGAGAGGCTGGACATCTGCATGTTTAAAATGTCCAGGGACCACACCAGAGGACAGACTGCTGTTCAGAAGAGCCAGGACTGAAGGACCTACAGTGATGAAAACCTCTTTGAGTAAACGAGGAGGAACAGCATCACTTGGTGAACCTGTTGGCTTCAAGTGACTGACCACCTCCTGCAGAGACGACAGAGTCACAGGTTCAAAGCTGTCAAAAACAGCCGCGCAGGGCACAGAGACTGAGGGGTCATGAGCAGAAGGTGAGATCTGGGCTCTGGTGGAATTGACTTTCTCAACAAAGAAATTTAGAAAGTTTTCACATGCAGCAGGTGAAGGTTCAATACAGTTAGTTTGTGGTGCGTTGAGAACAGAACCAATAACTTTAAACAGAACATGAGGACTGTGACTGTTTGATGCAATCACATTTGACAGGTATTTTCTTTTGGCATCTTTCACAGTTTTTTGATAGTGACGCCAGCAGTCCTTTAATATTTGAAACAACACCTGTAATTTGTTCGATTTCCACCTGCGCTCAGCTCTGCGACACTCTCTCCTAGCTGCCCTGGTGTTTTCGTCCAACCACGGTTCACACTTGATTTTAGGAGATTTGATTTTTAACGGACACACAGCGTCCAGAACCGTTTTGCAGGTGGAGTGAAACCATGAGCTGAGGGCCTCGGTGTTGTTGGTCTCTGGGATGGTACAGTTCTGATTAAAAGCAGATGAAAAGTGACCAGCAGTGGAAGAGTTCAGAACACGACAGAGTCGAGCTGCAGCACGGGGTTTAGCTTTAGTGCAGGACAAGTTAGTCTCAAATAAAACAGGCCTGTGGTCTGAAAATACAGGGTCACTACTCACTACATTAAAAACAGGTAAACCACACGATAAAACCAGGTCCAGGGTGTGTCCACGCTCATGTGTAGAAAAAGTCACAGATTGCACAAGATTAAAAGAGTCAATGATGTTTAAAAAGGACTGAGCCATGGGTAAATCAGGACAACACACAGATATATTGAAATCCCCTAACAAAAGAATTCTGTCATATTTTGGCATAATTTCAGCCAAAAGGTCTGAGAACTCGTTTATAAAATCCTTATTGTATTTGGGAGGACGATAAACAGCCACACAGAGCGTGATGTGGGAGGAGCCAAGTTCAAACAGGCTGTGCTCAAAGCTGCTGAATGAAGCTGGAGGCAGCTGTTTACATTCAAAACAACTTTTAAAAACAGTCACTATTCCTCCTCCTCGACCAGACATCCGTGGTGAATTAAAATAGCTGCAGTCCTGTGGTAAAAGTTCCATCAAAACGCTGGACTCACCTGGTCCACCTGTCCATGACTCTGTTATGAATAAGAAGTCCAATCCTTGAGATAAAAAGAAATCCTTGATGATAAAAGTTTTATTTGTCAGCGATCTGGCATTAATCAGGCCGATCCTGGCAGCAAGTGGCTGTTCTGCGTCCTTATCCAACATCCGCGCGTCCCGACACAGAGGCTGCAGGTTTTGGAGCGTGCGCCGTCGTCTGCAGGGACGAGGAAAACGGGGCGCGTGCGGTTGAATCGCTCCATCATGGCCGCCGCCAACAGGTACCAGCCAGGCTTCAGGGGGGTCCAGCACACGCAGCGGAAAAGAGAGGCGGGGCACCGATCCAAACTTTTCTGAAGAAGCTGGAGAAAAGCGTCTCAGCGCAGCTTTTAATCTCACCAGCTGACCGCCGCGCTTGCCGCGGCGACGCACGCGTTTCTGCCGGCGCGGTGGAGTCCAAACACAGCACAGGTGAGCTGGGATCCCCGACAGCAGTGGGGGCAAAGTTCCGTGTCTGGTGAAGTTCCAATTAGACAGATTTCTCACAGAAAGTCCTATTTCCAGTAGAGTTTGGCGATCATACACCACTAAGGAGTTGACATAAGTGGAAAAAAGCAGCATAATCAGCAACAAACAAATAATACGCAGAGACAAGCGGCAGGCCATGCTCACAGGCGCCATTTTTTCTCCAACTCATCCTTATCCTGAAATGGCCTTCACATTTTCAGCTTTCTGACCGAGCAAAATCCCTCCCGTTCTCTGAAAAACAACCTATGAGCAGTTGGAATTAGCGGAGTCAACCCTCTTCTCTTAAAGGCCCCCCTTCCTGTCCGGGGTCAGAATCTGGTGAGAAAGTAGAGATGAAAGTCTTTCTCCTTTTCTTCTGGTACGTCTGACCATCAAGCCAAAGGTCTACGTAACCAGTAAAGGACTTATAACATGCCTGTTATAAGTTCACTTCCAGCTGTAAAAAGCTCCATCTTGAATAAGAATTCCTCCTGAAGAATGTTTATGCTGAAAAGCTGAACCAGAAACCATCGTCATCACTCTTGACTGATTTGAGGCCGACACACACAGACAGTGTGAGCAAACCGGCGACCTGCTGTTGGAGAGAGAGGGACGAACAAACCGTCTCTGTCCATCGTCTGGAAACCCCTCTTACCAGAAGAAGACTTCAAAGGTAAAGAGTGCTGTTTGTTTACAAACTTGGACTGGACCGGGTCGAGCTGATGTCAGTAGAGGATGTGCAATGCTGGTTATACATTCTTTAGATAACTTTTACTTCATTCAATTTCTGCTCTCCTACTCCTCCTAGACTTTCTCCTTATATTTTCTGAAGCCAGAAACTCTAAGTAATGTGCCTGCAGTATTAAGTAAATATGACTTTACTTGTCTGTTGTTTTTTAATTGAAATCTGTCCACAGTAGTTGTATATGAAAGAAAAATCAGACCCAATCTTTATCCTCATGTGATGTAATTTATTGATTTGTTATTAAATGATTCAGTTTCTGCTGATTCAACATAAGTAACGTTTACTGTCAATTAAATTTCGTCACTCACAATTTACTGGCTGAACTCCTAAAAAGAGAGAACTCGTTTAAAATTAAATGCTAAGAATTTGGGTTAGATAAATTCTGCCCAAACTTTCATTTTGGAATATTGCACAGTCAGAAAAACTGACAAGTAATATATGTTACACTGCTATGGAATTTATTGACATGATGTTAAACTAATGCTCCTGGAATTCCCTTTATATTTATTGGAGGATTAGATACAAAAAGAGTCAATGGGAAGTTGTTTCCTTATTGCACCAGAGAAATACGAATGCTAAGTAGATATATTAATGTAAAATGTGGGTATAAATATAATTTTCCTTTTTTTTTTTACTGTGCTGCCTAAACCTGACCAAGTCAACTTTGATGCATGCTCAATAATCCAGGTAGATAAATTGAACATGATTGAGTAGGGTCCTCTGGATGGGCTACCTAATAAAATACAATGTTAATTGTTATGCTGTTTAAAATTAATAATACAAATCCTCTTTGCATCAACTGTTTGCTTCAACAGGATGTTGGTCTTGAACTCAGTTCAAAATGTTCTGGGTTCCGGAACATGTGTGCACTAGTACTGAGATGACAACTGTATGAGTAAATGACTTGAAATGAAAACAAACAATCAAACAAACCTCTGACTGTAAGAGGCATCCAGAGCAGGCATCATTAATTCTGAACAGAATTGGGACCATGATTTCTTTAGCATGATCAGAATTTAAACGGTCTCTTCTGTATACCAACATATTTTTATGTGTATTACTGTAATGCCGGGTACCCACCAAATGCGTTTCGGGCAACGGAAGCGGCCGGTTTACATTGAAAGTCTATGTGGAGACGCGGCGAGGCGCGGCGAATCGTGAAGCGGCGCGTTTTGAGCGTTTCAAGCGGCGCGTCAGCGCGCAGCAGTTCTTTTCCGCGCACGCGACGCGTCCGAAGCAGCCGACGCGTCGAGCAGCCAAAGTTCAAATATTTGAACTTTGGCTGCTCGACGCGTCGCAGCAACCAATCGGGAGAGCCTCTGCTATGTGATGACGCAACGACGACGGACTTTTTTTGGACTTTTTAAACTTACCCCAACGAGCCTCCATGAAGAAACCAGCCTCCGGTAAGAAACTTGGCATTTTTACAGTTGCCGCTGTCCGCTCGAGCGTACGATCACCCCAAACATAAAAAAAAAAAAAACGTTTTAATCTCAACAAAGACTTTCGGAGCTGCAGTTCGGCTCATAGAAAACCCACTCAAGTAGTAACGAGGCTCACGTACAGCTGATTTCATCTGCCCGGTGTACAAGAAACAACCGGAAAAGGAGCCGGACGCTCCTCCCACTGCGCGTCATCAGACGCATCTTCAGTGTGAACAGATTCTGGTGACAAGCAGCCAAAAGGGTGCGTCAAGAGCGTTTTTGACGCTCAAGACGCGTTTGGTGGGTACCCGGCATAATACTAATTTTAGTTACATTGCACTATTAGTGCTAGTAGTACTAGTGTTTTTAAATCCTGTCATGTGTTTGTTATTTCTTCTTTTTTCATCCACTACTCGTGCTTTTATCCGTTCACAGTTATTCATCGGTTTGTTGCCCCACCCATGTCATCATCTTCCCTTTCCCAGAGAGCCAAACCAAACCCTCTCATCTGAGCTTTCTAACTGAAGATGACTGGAGTTAGTGGCTGGTTTAATGGATTATGGCCATAATCCAGCATACTGACACACTTCTTCTTTTTGCAACACATTCATAGAGATGTGAGTTACAAGGGAAGTGCATTCCCCCAAATCCTCTGACCTTCATGACACCCTTTGTTCCATTCTGACTCACCGGTCTTATCTATCCATCATTCATCTATCCATTCATTTTATTTAACTGTATTACATTTTCTGGTCACAGGAGAGCCTATCTCCACCAGTCACTGTACAAGAATCAAGGTGCACCCTAGACAGGTTGCAAGACCATCACAGGGACACTAGAGAAAACCCTAGTGTGTGTGGGGAAAACATTTAAACATTATTCATAAAGGCCCCAAGCTGGGAGGCAATCCTGAAACCTTCACCTTGTGAGAAGGCAGGGAGGCAGGCTTTCAGTGGAGACAACCCTGTGGCTGAAGAAGTTAGTCTTGTGGGCAAATTCAGTATAAGCTAGCTGAGAGCTCCATGCTTTGGGATTGTTATTAATGATGCAGCATAGAGCAAACTCCAGTTCTTGATTTAACTTTTGTGGGGGGAAGCCAAGAGCCAACTTTGGGTCAGGGTCAGACCACTTTTTCATATAAAAGCACAACATTATGGAACTTATTGCCCCCCACATATAAAAGCTATACCTGATCATAGAAAGTGTGTTCCCATGACTACGGTACATCTTGGCTAAAGGAAAATCAGTGATGTGATCATTTTTAAAACGCAGATTTAATGGATGAGAAAGTCTTTGTGGGAGTGTATGTATTAGCGAGTTAGTATTATGTTTACAATTTTTAATATATTAACTGAATTTGTGAGGATGGGGAGGTACTGAGGATGTGCAAGGATATTTAAATAAATTTGGAGGTTGCAAGGTTGTTTATGAATATGTAGGGAGGAAACACTTCACATTTTTATTGTATCTAGATTTTTAAATTGTTCATATTTTAATGCACGTATAGTTTTATATGAATTTGGAGGTTGCACAGTTGATTATATGAATATGTAGGCAGGAATATTCTTACTGTATTTTGATTGATACATTATATGTATTTTAATGCGTAGAAATGCCCAACCAGGGACTGGAATTGCGAATTAACTGTAGCTATATACTCTTTGTGCAAAGCATCAGTCACAGACTTGTTCTGTTCTATGTTTGTGTGCACTGTCCCTGTCAAATAAACTATGGAAAAAAAAAAAACGATGCCAAGGTCCCTGCCTTCAGCCACTGCCCATGGAGGGTGTGCTCAATTATAGAGGCATCACTCTCCTTAGCCTTAGGTCTATTCAGGGGTACTGGAGAAGCGAGTCAGACCATTGGTTGAACCTCGGCTCCAGGAGGAACAATGCAGGTTCTGTCCTGGCCGTGAAACACTGGATCAGCTCTTTACTCTCACTAGGATCCTTCGAGGGTCATGTGAATTTGCTCATCCAGAATACATGTGTTTTGTGGACTTGGAGAAGGCATTTGAATGCGTTCCTTGATGTACACTGTGGGTGATGCTTTATGAGTATGGGGTTGATGGCCCATTGCTACTGGCTGTTTGGTCCCTATACAAGCGGTGCAAGTGTTTAATTTGCATTGCCGGCAGTAAGTCAGACCCCTTCAGGGTGGGAGTTGGACTCTGCCAGGGCTACTCGTCACAGATTTTGTTCATAACTTTTATGGACAGAATTTCTCAGTACAGCCAAGGTGTGGAGGGAGTCTGGTTCAGTAGCCTCAGGATTCCGTCTCTGCTCTTTGCAGATGATGTGGTCCTGTTGGCGTCATCATGCTGTGATCTCCAACTCTCATTGGAGCAGTTTGCAGCAGAGTGTGAAGCGGCTGGAACGACAATCAGCTCCTCCAAATCTGAGGTCATGGTCCTCAGGGTGGATTGCTCTCTTCAGATCGAGAGTGAGGCTCTGCCTCAAGTGGAGGAGTTCAAGTATCCCAGGGTTTTGTTCATGAGTGATGAAATAATGGAGTGTGAGATTCACAGATGGATTGTGCAGTGTCTTCAGTTTTGCAGACTCTGTGTAGGTCCATTGTGGCGAAGAGGGAGCTGAGCCATAGGGCAAAGCTCTTTTTACCGGTCGGTCTACATTTCTAACCTCACATGGCCACAAACTTTGGGTAGTGACTGAAAGAATGAGATTGCCGATACAAGCCGTTGAAATGAGTTTCCTCCACAGGGTAGCTGGACTCTCCCTTAGAGAAGGTTGAGAAGTTCAGCCATCCAGGAGAGACACTGAGAATCACTGCTCCTCCACATTGAGAGGAGCCAGTTGAGGTGGTTCGGGCATCTGGTAAGGATGCCTCCTGGGTGCCTCCCTAGGGAGTTGCTTCAGGCATGTCCAACTGGGAGGAGACCCCAGGGAAGATCCAGGATATGCTGGACAGATTTGTCTCTTGGTTAGCCTGGGAAGCCTTGGGGTCCTCTCAGAAGAGCTGGAAGAGGTGGCTGTGGAAAAAGATGTCTGAACCTCCCTGTTCAAGCTGCTTCCCCCACAACCTGACTTTGAAACAAGCAGAAAATAATGGATGGATGGATGGATGGATGGATGGATGCATGGATGGAAGCCAGAAGGCAGGTTCACCAATGTGCTGAGGGTATTTCAGGATGCCTTCCAGTTTTGTGAGGTTAATTGGAGTCCAAAACCAGTATGTCTTATCTGATGACATGCTGAACTAATAGTTGAGCAGTTTCTAGAGCAGAGAGTAGTTTGAGTAAAGCCTGGGATATGGTTGACGCGTTGCATAGGGCGCGAGAGAGCGCGCGGCCAAAGTGACGCAATCGCGAAGTCCCCGCCCCCGCGCTTTGGCCAGCGCGTTGGTTTCGCGCGTGGTCGTGCACCTCCCAGATTTTGAAGCTCCGCAAGCCTAGCGCGCGCCGAATTGATTGACAGGTCGGGTAGGGACCTCACCGACAGCCTTCACGCCAGAGCCTGCAGCTGTCTGCGCCGCTGTGGTCGTGGAAACGGCGTCGCGACGCATGGAGGAATGTTTTTTATGTGATTCAAATGTATTAAATTCCCCGAGCGAGCGGAAAGCCATTTGTTTTTGTTGTGTGATTTCAAACAGTTCTTCTTCTACGGTAGATTTCTTCTTCTACACCCTTTCTTGCAACATATGCACAGGTTTTAGAGGGTACTGCCACCTGCTGGTCAGTAAAAGAACAGCACTTTGCCATGCGCTGCCGTGCTACACTATAAACGCATGAAGCCGCACGGCACAGTGCGCGCGCAGCACGCGCGCTCCAGCTTGCGGACCAAAGCGCGACTATATCCGAGCCTTAATGGAAGTAAATGCACATCCTTTGAAAACCTGTTCACCAGAGAAGTGTGATCAGGGGCGATCTTGAGGAGTCCTGCAGAGAAGGATTACCAGTCTTAACCAACAAAGTCCATGTTCAACAATCCAGGTATACAATCCAAATATTTTCAGTCAGGTCATCTGGATAGTTTTTTTTTTTGTGTGCTGAAACGTATCACCTTCCATCCAGAAGGTTTCATCAGTCAAGGACATAAAGAACTCAAAACTGATTATTTCCCCAACAACTTACTCCTGCTGGTAACATCTGGCAGAGTCCCGTGAGATGGAGCTTTAACTCCCACCTCCTGGAGAGCTTCAAACATGTTCTGGGGGCAGTGAGTCGGAGTGAGTCATGTTCCGTGCCTCTATGGTCGAGGCGGCTTATCGAAGCTGTGGCCGCAAGGTTATCGTGCCTGTCGCGGCAGTAACCCTATAACCCGGTGGTGGGTACCGGCAGTGAGGGATGCTGTCAGGCTGAAGAAGGAGACCTATTGGGCCTTTATGGCCTGTGAGACCCCGGAAGCAGCTGATGGGTACCGGCAGTCCAAGCGGCATGCGGCTCAGGTGGTTGCTGAAGCAAAAACTCAGGTGTGGGAGGCCATGGAGAATGACTTCCCTATGGCTTCGAGGCGATTCTGGTCCACCATCCAGCGTCTCAGGGGAGGAAAGTGGTACGCCACCAACACTATTTATAGTGGAAGTGGTGTGCTGCTGACCTCAGCTAGGGATGTCGTGGGTTGGTGAGAAGAATACTTTGAAGACCTCCTTAATCCACTGGTATGTCTTCTACTGAGAAAGCCTGGGGACTTTGGGTTGGGTCCTCCAATCTCTGGTGCTAAGGTTATTGAGGTGGTAAAAAAGGTCCTCGGTGGCAGGGCTCCAGGGGGTGGATGAGATTAGCCAGGAGTTACTCAAGGCTCTGAATGTTGTGGGGTTGTGTTGGCTTACACAATTTTGCAATATTGTTTGGACATTGGGGCAGTTCCTTTTAATTGGCAGACTGGGATGGTGGTCCCCCTATTCAAAAATGGAGACTGTAGAGTGTGTTCCAACTACAGGGGGATCACACACTTAAGCCTCCCTGGTAAGGTCTTTTCAGGAGTTCTGGAGAGGAGGGTCCATCAGATAGTTGAACCTCAAATTCAGGAGGAGCAGTGCGGTTTTCGTCCTGGTCCTGGAACACTGGACCAGCTCTACACCCTCGACAGGGTCCTGGAGGGTGCGTGGGAGTTTGCCCAACCAGTCTACATGTGCTTTGTGGACTTGGAGAAGGTGTTTGACCGTATCTCTCGGGGAGACCTGTGGGGGTACTCAGGGAGTATGGGGTACCAGGCCCTTTGATACGGGTTGTTAGGTCCCAGTATGACCGGTGTCAGAGCTTGGTCCACATTGCCGGCAGTAAGTCAGGCTCGTTTGCAATGAGGGTTGGACTCCGCCAAGGTTACCCTTTTGTCACCGATTATGTTAATAACTTTTATGGACAGATTTTCTAGGCGCAACCAAGATGTTGAGGGGATCCATTTTGGTAGCCTTAGGATCACTTCTCTGTTTTTTGCAGATGATGTGGTCCAATTAGCTTCATCAGGTCGTGATCTACAGCTTTCACTGGAGTGGTTTGCAGCCGAGTGTGACGCGGCCAGGATGAGGATCAGTTCCTCCAAATCAGAAGCCATGGTCTTGAGCCGGAAAAGGGTAAAGTGTCCTCTCTGGGTCGGAGAGGATGTCCTGCCCCAAGTGGAGGAGTTTAAGTATCTTTGGGTCCTGTTCACGAATGAGGGAAAAATGGAGCGTAAAATCGATAGGTGGATAGGTGCAGCATCGGCAGTGAAGCGGGCGCTATACCTGTCTGTCGTGGTGAAGAGAGAGCTGAGTCAAAAGGCGAAGCTCTCAATTTACCAGTTGATCTATGTTCCTACCCTCATCTATGGTGTTCCTACCCTCATCTATGGTCATAAGCTTTGGGTTGTGACCGAAAGAACGAGATCACAGATACAGGTGGCTGAAATGAGTTTTCTCCGCAGGGTGTCTGGGCTCTCCCTTAGAGACAGGGTGAGAAGCTTGGTCATCTGGGAGGGACTCAGAGTAGAGCCGCTGCTCCACATCGAGAGGAGCCAGTTGAGATGGCTCGGGCATCTGGTTAGGATGCCTCTTGGACACCTCCCTGTTGAGGTGTTCTGGGCACATCCCGGGAGGAGACACAGAGGAAGACCCAGGACATGCTGGAGGGACTTTTTCTCAGCTGGTCTGGGAGCGCCTTGGGATTCCCCCAGAGGAGCTTATAAGTAAAAGTTGAATTATGGAACTTAATGGAACTTAACACCACATATTGGGGTGTGTTCAAAGAAGCTGCTACCACAAACAACAACACATGTCTCCAGGAGTACTCAGACACTGTATGTTCATACATCACCAAGTGCATTGATGATGTAACCAACCTTAAAACCATCACTGTTCGGGCTAACCAGAAGCCATGGCTGACAGCTGAGGTTCACAGACTCATGAAAGCCAGGAATGCTGCCTTCAAAGCGGGAGATCAGGTGGGCCTGAGGGCAGCCAGAAACAACCTGGACCGGGGCATCAGAAAGGCAAAGAGGCAGTATTCTGGGAAAATAGCTCACCGTTTCAAGGACAGCAGGGATACACGCAGTCTGTGGCAGGGAATACAGACCATCACAAACTACAAACCACCCCCCCAGACCTGTGACAGCTCAGCCTCTGCGCTGAATGAACTGAATGAGTTCTTTGCTCGGTTCGAGGCAAGTAACAGCACACCAGCACATAAACTCCCCCCCTCTCCTGATGGCCAGGTGCTGACGCTGTCCTCAGACAGCGTAAGGCGATCATTCATCAAGATTAACGCCCGGAAGGCCTCTGGTCCTGACAACATACCTGGTCGTGTGCTGAAGGACTGTGCAGGGGAACTCGCAGCGGTCTTCACGGACATCTTTAACATCTCACTGAGCCAGGCCATCGTCCCCACCTGTTTCAAAGCCACCACCATCATCCCTGTCCCAAAGAAGGCAACGCCCGCATGCCTCAATGACTATCGCCCAGTAGCACTCACCCCCATCCTGATGAAGTGCTTTGAACGGCTAGTCATGAAAAGCATCACATCTGTCCTCCCTGACTCCCTGGATCCCTTCCAATTTGCATACCGACCTAATCGCTCAACCGACGATGCCATCTCCTCTGCCCTTCACACAGCTCTCACACATCTGGACACGAAGGACTCCTATGTTAGAATGTTGTTCATCGACTTCAGCTCGGCATTTAACACCATCATCCCCCAACAGCTCATCCTTAAACTGGACAGTCTGGGGCTGAACACCTCAATGTGTAACTGGCTGCTAGACTTCCTGACCGGGAGACCACAGACAGTGCGGGTCGGGAGTAACACATCTAGCACCATCACATTGAACACAGGGGCCCCACAAGGATGTGTGCTGAGCCCCCTTCTATTCACCCTGCTAACACACGACTGCACACCATCGTACAGCTCCAACCACTTCATCAAGTTTGCGGACGACACAACAGTGGTGGGTCTCATCAGCAACAACGATGAGACGGACTACAGGAACGAGGTGAGCCGCCTGGCCTTGTGGTGCGGACACAACAATCTCACTCTCAACGTGGAGAAGACAAAGGAGATTGTTGTGGACTTCAGGAAGAAGGATGCCCAACATGCCCCTCTGACCATCAACAGCACCGCAGTGGAGAGAGTGGACAGCACCAAGTTCCTGGGAGTGCACGTCTCAAAGGACCTGTCCTGGAGCAGGAACACTGCAGCACTGGCAAAGAAGGCTCACCAGCGTCTCTACTTTCTCCGCAAGCTGAAAAGGGCTGGAGCTTCAACCCCCATCATGAGCACCTTCTACAGAGGTGCCATAGAAAGTGTCCTGACCAGCTGCATCACTGTGTGGTTTGGTGCATGTACTGCATCCTGCCGCAAGAGCCTCCAGCGCATTGTGAGAGCAGCTGAGAAGATCGTGGGCACCTCCTTGCCCTCACTGCAGGACTTACACAGCAAACGCCTCACTCGGAAAGCCCACTGCATGGCAGGTGATCCCACACACCCACTACACAGCTGCTTCAGACTGCTGCCATCAGGGAGGAGACTGAGGAGTCTCCAGGCTCGAACCAGCAGACTGAGAGACAGCTCTGTTCATCAGGCAGTCAGGATGCTAAACACTCTGCCTGCTCTGCCCCCCCTCCCATTTGAACTGCCTTAACACTAAAACTTTCTCACACATTACCACACAACACAAAGATTTTAACACTGGACTCTGTGTCATCAAACGGGTTATTCACTAAACTCTCGGTCATGTGCTCATACAGTTTGCACTACTTCTCATACTTGCACTAATGTTTGTATTACATCACTGCCTATAATCATAATACTGTTTACATTCTCTGTTTACATTTATTAATACTGTTTACTTTTATTACTACTGCTTACATGTAATTACTACTGTTTACATTTACACTACTCTAATATCTACACCACTGCTGATACATATACAGTGTGCTCTGAACGGTCTTATTTAGGGATGCCCAATGTGCCTTACTGCATATGCCACTTTTTGCCTCTATAACAACATCAACTACTACCTCATACATATACTGTGTACATTAACTCATACGCTGCTTTGCCACTTTGCAAATGTCAATGCTAGAAACCCTTAGTTTATTTTAGTTATACTTTTTATACTCTTTTTTTATACTAGTATGCAAAAACTCAGGCCAGTATTATGTTCATTAAATGTTTAATGTTTTAGTTTTAGAGTTGGTGTAAATTTTCATACTCTTATACCACTATGCTAGCCTGGCCCTCGCCTTCCTGCACAGCTCCGCTCAATTCTCATTTCCCTTCACTGCACAGTCTGGGATTCCTCCCATAGACAAGATTTCTCCGGCCGATTTTTGACCGGACCAATCAGAGAGCAGAAGGCGGAGTTTTGAACGACGTCGACTGACGTCGTCATTCAAAATGGCTGCCGCCACGAAGGAATTTTCAATAAAACAAGGTAAAAAACTATTATTTCTCTGCTGAGAAAAAATATATTTCATAGCTGACGTTATATCAGAAGTGTTCCTGAGCAATCAGAGAGCAGAAGGCGGAGTTTTGAACGATGTCGACTGACGTCGTCATTCAAAATGGCTGCCGCCACGAACGAATTTTCATCAAAACAAGGTAAAAAACTATTATTTCTCTGCTGAGAAAAAATATATTTCATAGCTGACGTTATATCAGAAGTGTTCCTGAGCTTAACAGTTCCTAAATCAATTCACGAAATGGTCAAATCTGCTGGATATTAAATAGTTTCGGTTTGATATTTTCCAAACAGCCTCGGGTGCGCTACGAAAATAAATGATAAAAAATCGAATTTTATCTCAAATGTTTCATCTAGGCCAACAGTCAGTAAATTAAAGACATATAATTACACACTGGTGGCAGAAAAAATATCCACCGAGTGGTTTCTGAGCAATTTATCTGATAGCCTGGACCTCGCCAGGCTAAACTAACAAAACTCTGCCTCCTGTTCTCTGATTGGTCCATTCAAAAATCTCCAGGAGAAATCGTTGTCTATGGCAGAGATGCCAGACCCTAGTCCAAAGCGAAGTGAAGGACAAGGGTCTGGTTTAAACCAGGCTAATACTGTACCACTATGCAAAAAAACTCAGGACAGTGTTAGTTTTACTATTTTATGCTTATGTCTATTATTATATGTTTCAGTGTTTCAATGTTTAGATGTTTACTGTTGCACCGAGGGACTGAGAGAAACGCAATTTCGGTCCTGTGTATGTCCTGTACAGTACATATTGCAGATCTGACAATAAAGTTGACTTTGACTTTGACTTTGACTTGACTTTAATATATTAATATCTAAATGTAATTTGTGATTTTAAATGTTTAATTTTAAGTTTGAATATTATAGGTGTTTTGACCAAAAAATGCTATTATTGAAGGCTAATAGAGTAAACAGAGTGGTGTCTTCTTAATCTTCTTCTTCTTTTGGTTTTTCCCTCTCAACAAGTCATCCATCTCAATCTCTCTCCATCCTCTGCATTCTCTGTCCTCACTCCAACTACCCCCATGCCCTCTCTACAGTACATCCAAACATTTCTCTTTGTCTTTTTCCAGGCATCTGCATTTCTAACATCCTTCTACCAATATATACACTGTCCCTCCTCTGGACATGTCCAAACCACTGTACCTCTCCTGGACATGTCCAAACCACTGTCCATACTCTGGACATGTTCAAACCATCTCAGTCTGGCCTCTAACTTTATCTCCCAGTTGTTCAACCTGTGCTGTACCTCTGATTATCTCATTTCTAATCTTGTCCATCCTTGTCACTCCTAAGAACCTCAACATATTCATTTCTGCCACATACAGTTCTTGCACCTGTCTTTTTGTCCATGTTTCTGTCTCCAGACCATACAACATAGCTGGTTGCACCACTGTCTTGTAAACAAGAAAGTTCATACTCAATAATCCAGGTATCAAATCTGATAAGTCTCAATCTGGTCATCTGGACAGTTTCTTTTAGTCGAAACGTTTCACCCTCAGTCCAGAGGGCTTCCTCAGTCAGAGTTTCAGCACACTGATCTTCCCCCACCAAGCTGTAAACAACTTATGTGGAACAACCAGTTTGCTGCAGCCAAGATGGTTTCTGGGGGTCGTCCTGTCCCTCGTCGACTCCTCCCAGGCAGGCAGCCACAGCCAAAGCGGATACTGTCTTGTAAACTTTTCGTTTGACATTTGCTGACACCCTTTTGTCACAAATCACTCGTGAAACTTTTCTCCACCCACTCCATCCTGCCTGGACTCTCTTTTTCACCTCTTTGCCACATTCCCCATTTTTCTGGACAGCGGACCCCAAGTACTTGAAGTCTGCACCTTTGTGACCTCTGCTCCTTTTAGCCTCACTGTTCCACCAGCCTCCCTCTCATTCACACACTTGTGCTTTGTAGTGGCTGGTTTAGTATGGAAGCTGGTTTATTCATTTTAAATTTTATTTATGACTCAAAAAAGGCAGCTTGACTATGAAATGAAAAGGCATTCCTGCTAAACCGTTTTAGTTTTCATTACGTCTCATAACCGCTTCCATAGTTTAGTAAACAAAGTGGTGTGATTTGATTATATGGTAAAATGGTCTGCTACCCTTTGTGCCAACTCGAAGTAGCCAGCAGGCGGACACAGGTTGAGTGAGCTTGTGTGAGTTAAGCACATGCAAGATACATTGTTGTTTGCACAACTTAACATGCATACACACATCAGTCTCACTGCTTGCTCAACCTGATGGCACAAACATACTCCATTCAACAGAGTTTTGATTTGACCATGAGAAGAATTAAGTTGTTTGCCATCTGTAATCCATGCAGTGGTAAAGTTCAACATGTGCCATTAGGTCATTTGGCATCCGTTGAGGGGATTGTGAGTTTTGAACATATACTGTATATGTGAAGCCAGTGTGTGCATGTATGTTTGCTTTTGCTGGGGAACAGGATTTCTCTAGAAAAAGATAATGCTCTCACTAGAGGCATTATGTATCCATTTAGCTTTTAGCTTAGATTAACACACAGAGTATCCAAGCCGCTGTGTATG